>JABAYD010011842.1:0-13398 GCA_014822095.1 Diplotaxis tenuifolia
CTTTGATTCAGGGTTTAGGGTTTTAGTACGATCATCCTCAACTCGGTCTCATTCGGCACAGTATATCCTTTCTTTTGGCGCGCATAGTTTCATGGAGTCTATATCATGTTCTTCCAGAGCGCAATGAATCGGCTGGAGCTATTGCTTTAAGTGTCACACAGGATTTGCGCCATCAATCATATATCGCTAGAAATGCTCCGTCATGGCTTCATCACCTCCTCGCCCTGGAATCTCAGTAATAGGTAGTTTGGTGAGGTTTCTTTTCATGTTTTGTGGTGTCTACTGACATCCCTTATGTTTTTTTGTCTTTGTTATTTGTATACTTTGGAACTTTTCGAAAGTGTTATAAAAAAAAGATATATTAAGACATATATATAATCATAATCATGAGTCTAGGTTTGAGTATGAAAAGATTATTATCATATTGTTCTATTCTATTTAGTTTTCTATGTCTATATCTATTTTGTTGAGATTAGTTATTTTGGAGTCACGGTTTTCAGATCTATCTGAATAACATCCAAATTATTATTTTTTGGTTTCGTTTTTAATGTGATGTAAATTTATAATGTGTTCAATTACTCTATGAAATTCAAATAATTTTGAATAATAATATTAATGTTTCTCCAACATAAATCCTCAAAGCTTTATTAACCTGTCACATCTGCAGAATGGGTCCGAGTCTGGACACTTAATGACATTAAATAGTCTTTCTTCTCTGAACTTACACATGTGAAGTGGGTTCCAACTTAAATATTTGCTTTTAGTATAAAAATCTAAGAATGACTTAAAAACTCCAACGAACGAGTGGATAAAAAAACAGTAAATTTAAAATTCAAACCAATCCAAACAAAAACTTTACATTGGATATCAAATATTTAGACCAAAATAGAGACTTCCTCTATTTCTTAATATAGATATTGTTTTGTCACTATTTCTTAATATAGACGGTTAATTGATTAGTGATCTGCGTTTGTGGAATTTATTTGGTTATTCATTATCTTTCTCTGTTTTTGATTTTTATTAGCAGCACGTTTAAAATGAGTCGAGTCAAGTAGACACTTCGTGGAAACCCCACCATTGAACTTGAAGGAAGCCAAGACAGTTGATACATTAATTCTCTGGACATAGTGTAATATAATATTGTGACATAAGCTTTGTTAAATATTTAGAAACGGTTTACAATTTCATTTTTCTTTTACCAGAATTTTTGTCCATTTTATTAATGTTTCAAAACGGCATGTGTGTGCCTCAAGTATTTACTGAAAGTCAATCCTTTGACACAGATATTGTCGTTGGATACACAACTAATATTGAATTGAGCTCTATTGAATATGGTCCAATAAAACAATTATAATAAAAGAGAGAAAGGTATAGAAAGAAGAAGAAGAGGTGATGTGGCATCGTGAAGCTCTAAAATGATTAAGTTTAGTTTTGGTAAGAGTTGCAATTACATATTTGAGAATTTTTTAAAGATAAATTTAAATCTTTTTGTTACAAATATAAATCTTAAAAAATAATCAAAATATGCTTAAATGTTTTATAAAAAACGAATATAAATATTTATCCTCTCAGTTAACTAATCTTAAACATTTTTGTTTAGGAAGAGTGGATTTTGGAGAAAAAAAAATCAAATTTTAAAAAGTTAAAAAATATTAAAATTTTCAAAAATAAAAATATTATTTTAGTTATTTTAAGTTTTAAAATCTATTTTTATGATAAAATTTTTAAATATTTTATTTAAGAAAATTGCCCTAATATAAATGCAATTTTTACTTTATTATGATTTAATCATTGTATGCTATATATGGTTCACTTCCATGTTTGCAAACGATGTTTTCCTTGTTTCATCCTTATTTACGCTTGACAATTTCACATTATGACATTCCATAGTATATATCAATAAAATATTATGATATTTAAAATACAGAAAACCTTAGTTACTCGGATTAATCGGAATCAGTACTGTTTCCATTAAAATTTTAGGAAATTTGCAAGTAAAATACTTTGTTACCATTTTTCCTTTTGTTTTAAAAAAGAATAAAATAAATGGAAAAGACAGGGAGTAGGGAGGGAAATCTCGGTCTCTATATATTATAATCCCAAGCATTGCCGAAAAAGCAAAGCAAAAACAAAATCGAAATGGGGAGAAGGAGGATTGGGTTGAAATTGAAGAGGAGGCCAAGAGATCTGAAGAAGGAGAAGGTTGGAATACTCTGCGACTTCTGCGGATTCTCCACGAGGTAACAAGAGGGTTCTATTTATTTTCTTTTTTTTTTTCTTCTAGGGTTTTGGTTGTTAAATTACATAATCGGATTGTAAACTTTCTACAGGTATGGACGAGATCACATGGAGAGCGAGCTCAAGAGATTACGTGTTTTGACCAGGTAAATATAACCATCCGAATGTTATTGGGTTTCTGTTGTGGTTCTTATGGGTTTATTTTATTTTTAATGTCCCCTAAACCCAGGAGAATGACTGGCAAGGATCTCGACGGTCTGAGTTTCACAGAGCTTGTCTTTCTTGAAAACCATCTCAGAGAAGTCGTCTTGCCCGTTGTGAAAAAGGTGATGCAGCCAAAAGGATTAAAAGTGTTTTTTTTAAAAAAATAATTGGATTCTCAAAGCATCTTTGTTTTTAACTAATATTGTATTGCAGAAGAAAGAGCAGCTGGAGGAAGATTTGGAAAGGCTGCGCATACAGGTAAACGTTTTTGTTCCCACTTTTTATTTTAATAGATATTATGACATGGATCATGGACTTTCAATTTTTTTTTTTTTTTTTGTGATAGAGTGAAACAGTGGACGAGTACGGTGGTAGGATGATAGTGGCTCCCTGCAGATTCTCTAGCACCAACAACAGGTATTATTAGTCTTTTGCTAATTAAGGAGGAGAGTCAGTTAGTTTATATCTGTTTTTTTTTTTTAATAAACTATTTACCCTCTCTGCATACATGTCCGTTGTCTTATAATGGGAGCAGAGATCACTTTGATTCTTCTAAGTTGTAGTTAGTTGTCTTGGGGCATTCTCTTGATCATTGAAAAACCTGACTTTGTCTTGGGCTTGATGACAGCTCAGGAGAGATACAAGTTGGTGAAGCAGCAGCAATGGTACGTGCCCCGTGCCTGTTCTGTTACCTTACCTTGTGAATGCTTGTGTTAATGCTTGTGTTAGTTACTGCAGTCGAAATCGCAGATTGAATTCGAAAGACGAAAAGCTGAATCCATGGAGATGGAGTTCGAGAGGCTGTGGCTATTGAAGGAGTGAGTAACGAGACAAAATTTCAACATTTTCTCCCCCAATTGCTCTGTCTGTTTATTTTCATGATGATGTGTTTTCTTTTCCTTTTTTAAAAAATTTGTCAGGAGACTGAATGGTAGAGAGTTGGAGGGTATGTCTTATCTCGCGATTTGTTTTCTTCACCGTCAGGTATACCAGGGATTACAAGACTTGCGGGAGCATAGATTTGCACCAACAAGGGAACTACTCGGCAAAGAGGTATACGAGTGACATTAACATGCAAAATCATCATTTGATCATCGTTTCTTGTATTCATTCTTACCATTGTGATTATATTCCCACCAAGTTCGTTATATCAAGTTCAACAAGAAATTGGCTCATATTAAGAAACACAACCATGTTTTACCCTATATGTTTCATTGATAATGAACATTAGAAGCGCGGGTAAATTTAAAATCATAGCAGATCATGATTAAAAGCATCTTAGATTAAATCAACAATCACGAAAAATCCAAATGAGAAGTTTAGCCGCACCAGAGAAGTCTAGCGAACAAAACGAACCTGCAACACACAATCTCGCAGGAGCTTTGAGGTTTACTTCCTCAGCTATTTCTTAATCAGATCAATCCCTATGATTCTAAGCAGGAGTTTGGAACAAAAAAATTTCTCCTAAAACGTTTAAGAAACGTAGGGAGTATTAAAAATACTTGTAAAATACAAATGATTATTGGGTGTATACTGATCCGATTTGTTCAAATATCCAGGACCTGAAATAAACAAAACCAGCGTATTTATCTAAAATTTTACCAAACAACTAATAATAAAAGATTAATGATTGAAATTAAACATTTTTAAATTTAATATTTAAGGTTTTATATTAATTAAAATATTGCAAAATAATAATAGAGATTACATTTAAACTAAATCATAAATTAAAATATAGATAGAGTCACAATTATGAATTGATCGAATATATAGAGTCACAATTATGAATTGTGTTTTTATTTCGCAGTGGAGAGAGGTTGCATCGGCCTAATTCATAAATGTTCTTCTTTGTTATTTTTTCTATGTATCAATCTCCTGTTGCTTTAGTTGTTTGCATCCGCTTAGATATGAAACTCAGATGGATTAATAGCTACGAAACTCAGTCAATATAAACATAAGTTATTTGACAGAACAATACGTATATTTTGAATAACAAAAGAAACAATACGTATATATTGTTGTATTTTTTTTTCAATGAGCATAAGAGTGTAGAGCAGCTAAACAATACACAAACAATGAGAACTTGTCCCTAGTGTCCTTATCATTACTAATACTCATACATATGATCAGTGATCTCATCCGTAGAGTTACCAATCATCGGTAGTAAGCCATGTGTCTAGATGACCTAAAAGGAGAGTTATCAAATGGAGATGGTTTCCATGCTGCCACAGGCTCCTTCTTCTTCCTTTTCTTGTCAAGTTTGGTTTCAGAACGAAGCCAAGATTCTACCACAGAGAGGAGGTTGGTTGAAGTTTTCATCTCGTTGATATCTGCCATTTTCGATGAACGATTCAGCTCACCGTTTTGAATGTAGGCCAAATGTGTAGCCCATGTCTCTAGCCCGTCGAATATATGAGTTGCATATACAATGGTTGCTCCTCTCTTGAGTTCATCAATGATATAGACAAGTCAAAGATCAATGCACTATATAATCAAACCACTACTAATGCACAATAGGTGTAATATTCCAATTACCAACTGATAGAACCATGAAAGCAAGCAGCGTATATAGTTAGGGACATGAGATTTAAATGGTTGATCGATCGTACCTGATCACATTCTTCTTTGAAGAAGTCCAGCAAATCCATCCTTGCAACAACATCAAGGTCAACAGTTACCTCGTCAAGTAACAACACCTGTATAATCAGATTAGCATCAAGGTCAGAAATGATAAGATGACAACAAAATTATAACTCTTTTGATCAAAGCCATGCATATTAGAATATACAACTGAATCTTTGAAACCACATTCATTTTTACCTTGAAGGGATGTAAGAGTCCCATGCATATTTGAACTCGGCGTTTCTGCCCATCAGAAACCTTATGCATACGCCACTGAAGATTGATGTCAAGAAGATCAATCAGTTTCTCTCTTCTCACCGGATGGATTCCTTCAACTAGTAGGACAACAAAAAACAAGTAATCTGCTTGAGTCCAAGCTTGCAAAGTCAAGAAAATCATTGCTAGGGTAGAGAGAATGTATAAAAACCTCCAAATATCATATGCTCTGCTGAAAAGTCTCCCTGAAGAGGAACCTCGCCCTAAAATGAAGCAGAATCACACGAAAGTAAGATCAGATTAATAAATGTTAGGTTGAGTAATCTTTGTTCAATTAATCTCTATGGAAAGCAACAGAGGATACTCACGGCTGAACCAACGGTTTTACTCCAAGATCCTCCAAGGTAAGACAAGTCACCACTGCAAACAAGTTGAGTATCATGGAAAGCAGAGCGGCTTAGAACTTGTACAACGTTCTTTCCTCCCACCATGTGCTTTCCAGCCAAAATCTTCAATAACGTTGTCTTGCCTGAACAAATAATTCGACAAGAACACAAGCTCTGTTTTATGGTAAATAATGATGTCTCAAGATAGTCACTGTCATATATGATCACAAGCAAGCAAGAAACCTAATCAAGCAATGGTAACCGAGACATGAAAACATAAAAACCACAAGCGATGATCTCTGGCTGCTACAAATCGATCAACGTACCAGATCCATTGGCGCCAACAAGAAGGCATCGAGATCCAGCTGGGAGGTCGAGGTTGAAATCAAAGAATATAGGATCCTCCGCTTCATAAGAAAACTCCATACCGCTAACTCTAATGGCATCATCACTGGTCGTCGCCGGATCTTTCGCCGCCATTTCTTTTTCGCCGTCTCAAGCGGTAAAGATAAAGTTTGTAGGTAGGATTAGTAGGTTGACCGAAGTTGTTCTACGGTCTGGTTCCGGAATCCACGTCATTGTTATAACTTATCGTCAAACCACTGAGTTTCATGCGGACCAAACAGTTGTTTTGTATTGTATATTTTCTTCATGTAATAATGTAGAAAGGTATTTTTTAATAATCTCTAAAAAAATTTCTCGTGATCAAGGAGATGTAACAAAGATGATTTGAACAAGGAAAAATAAATATTACAACAGGGAGTGTTGGCCTTACAAAGAAACACCTATCAACTTCATCAATTTGCCAGTAACATAAATTTATATATTAAAGTAAAAAAAAAAAATCTGCTTGCCGTCTAGTGTCTCTGCCTCTAATGTCTCTTGCTCTCAAAGTCACAAGAAGATGAAGCCGGACGAGTCCAAGGACCTTACATTCCACGTGTGATCAGAAAGCTGCCCAGCCTGATGCAGCTCCTGTTGACTTGGTAGGCCCTGATCCCTGTGTTGAAGGAAGATTCTTCTGCTGCGCAAGTACACACCAAGATGGAGAATTCAGTGATGAAAGATTCGTGGTTGGTTGATTAAGATACTATTAAGACGAAAAGGTTTGGTTACCTTGAGCTGAGATAGATCAGACAGAGGATCGTTCCTGCGTCTTGTGTTATCCGTGTCAGATGCAATCCTTGAAGTGACAGGATCATTTGGTGGAGGCGGTAAAGAAGACCTGGTTTTCGTGGCAGCATTTGGTGGGGGAGCAAGTGCTAGAGGTTTAGGCTTCCCGTTCCCTGAAAGAGCGGCTGAGAGCATCCCAGTGCCATTTGTAGTTGGTTTGGGCTTCACGTTGATTCTTATGGTTTCACCTTCCTTGAAACCCACCCACCAAAAACAACAATAATTTTAGGTTCTACTGAGTTAATAAGAAACTTTGCTGGAGGTAAGATATAGAGTTTCAAGTATAAAAGAATGTCTCTTCTAGTTTTAGAAGCATATAAACAGATGAACTAATATGAGTTCAACAAAATCAAAAGAGCAATTATGTACTACTGGGAACGGATGGTAGAACAATCTTGTGATCCTGAACCATTTCTGAATACTAAACGAGCAAAATGAGGAATTTTCAGCATCAATCTGATTCAATAAGTTAACCCGGGACAGGACACTAAGCAAATCATGAGCAAGGACTCGATACACATACAAAAACATGAGCAAGTACTCCAGTCACATGCAAAACCATTCTCTAATTCGTTTGAAATAAAGAATTTAGCCTAAAGATCCGATCGTTCTATACAGAGTATGAAGGTTCACCAGAATATAAGATTCTCTCGTTAGTGCAACAAAGTAATGATCAGAGTAAACATCAGGAACAGCGAACACAGGGTAACTGAAGGTGGTGACCTTAGCTAATCATCCAAAAATAAGCCTAGAAACAAAAGAAAGATCTACTACAATGCCAAATCAGTGGATCAATTTCGCAGACTTATGCATTGATCGTTATCTTAATTCCCTTAAAGCTTACCAAGAGATGAGTGTACCTTCAATCCTTTCCCCACTCTCCTTCTCCTTCTCCCTCCTCACATACTTCTCGTGATCCGACAACGCCACATTGAAATCAAACGCCTCACGAATCCAGAGACGGCTCCACCGAGTTCTCTCTCCTTTCGGGATCAACAAAACAAGCCGCGAACAGATCTCCAGAGTTGGAATCCTCGAGCCGGATCTCGCATCGGAGTCTGCCGGACCAGATCTTATCGGATTGAAGCCATTCGCCGCACTTGTATCCGCCGGATGTGGTTCGCGGCGGGATCTTGTAGACGGAGACCTCGCGCACTACGAGAAGTGTGTGCTCGAATGTCTCCTCGAATGACATTGTTTGAAGCTTTTGACGATCGTCGCGGACTTTGGAAGCTTATTTAATTACTCTAATCACTATAAAAATAATTAAACTGGATAATTAGTCATGTACAATTATACTTAATGAAACGGTGCCGTTTAGTTACCGCCAATAAGGTAATTATAAAAGCGGCCCTTTGATTTCTCGTGTTGCCTGAGAGGAATCAGAAGCTTAACCATGGCGACGGCTTCAGGTACCGATTTCACTCAAACTTTTTTTTTTCTTCGACTCCGATAGATCTGCTTGATAACTGGGTTCTATATTTGGGTGTTGATTTCCCTTTGATGGTCAAGAAATATGAGCTCTGATCGTCTACTTACGTCTTCTGTAATCAGAAAATTAGGGGTATTACTGCTTTAGCGGTTTCGTATCGTCGGCTTCATCTCTAATTTGGTTTGTTGTTAGCTATCAATTTTTATCGAGTTTGATCCTGGAATGTATGTAAAGTCTCTGATTTTATTTGTTTTGCGTTGGTGTTGTTATTAGGTTAGTTTTGATGACATTTTGCAAATTCTTTCGTAATATACAGTCTGCATGTTCTCTAATTTAGGGGTTTTAAATAGTTTTGCTGCTTTTGATTTTTGCTACAACTTTCTTTGAACTTAATAATGGTAGCCTTGTCAAGTGTTTGACAAACTGTGAATGCTTTTCCTGACATGTTTTCATGTGGGGGTATTGCAGTTGCGTTCAAGTCTAGAGAAGATCATAGGAAGCAGATCGAATTAGAGGAAGCTCGTAAAGCAGGGCTTGCACCAGCTGAGCTAGATGAGGATGGAAAGGAAATCAATCCTCACATTCCTCAGTATATGTCCTCTGCTCCTTGGTATCTCAACTCTGAGAAGCCGAGTCTTAAGCATCAAAGGAATTGGAAGAGTGATCCCAATTACACTAAGTCATGGTATGACAGAGGTGCTAAGATCTACCAAGCTGAAAAGTATCGCAAGGGAGCTTGTCAAAAGTATGTTTTTCTCTCAACCTTGGCTATATTGACATATGGATTTGTTCCAGTTTCTAACTTCCCTCGTTATAGTTGTGGTGCGATGACGCATACTGCTAAAGCGTGTATGGATAGACCTCGCAAGATTGGAGCAAAGTACACGAACAAGAACATTGCACCTGATGAGAAAATCGAGAGCTTTGAGCTCGACTATGATGGCAAGAGGGACAGATGGAATGGGTACGATCCTTCAACCTACCATCGTGTGGTAGACCTTTATGAAGCAAAAGAGGATGCGAGAAAGAAGTATCTCAAGGAGCAGCAGATTAAGAAACTAGAGGAGAAGAACAATAACCAGGAAGGTGATGATGCAGCAACGAGTGATGGGGACGAAGAAGATGATGATGACTTGAGGGTCGATGAAGCTAAGGTTGATGAGAGCAGGCAGATGGACTTTGCAAAAGTTGAAAAACGTGTTCGAACTACTGGTGGTGGTAGCACAGGAACTGTTAGGTATGGACTACAAAATATCATCAGTTATGTTTAAACTGGTTGTATTATTTTATTTGATGCACTAATGGTTTAATCTTTTCTTTGCTTTCAGGAATCTGCGTATCAGAGAAGACACAGCGAAATATCTGTTAAACCTTGATATCAATTCGGCTCATTATGACCCTAAAACACGATCCATGCGTGAAGACCCACTTCCAGATGCAGATCCGAATGATAAATTTTATTTGGTTAGTTGTAGTTCATTGTTATTGTTATCTCATATTCTCATAATCTATAAGATGCTAACCATGTTTTTGCTTACCATCTGTCCAGGGAGATAATCAGTATAGAAACAGTGGCCAAGCTTTAGAGTTCAAACAGATGAACATCCACTCATGGGAAGCATTTGACAAGGGACAGGACATGCATATGCAAGCTGCTCCATCCCAAGCTGAGCTGCTCTACAAAAATTTCAAGGTTGCAAAGGACAAACTGAAGACTCATACAAAGGACACAATCATGGAGAAGTATGGGAACGCTTCTACAGAAGATGAAATTCCAATGGAGCTTTTGCTTGGGCAGAGCGAGAGACAAGTTGAGTATGACCGAGCAGGGAGGATTATAAAGGGACAGGTACGGTTTTTAATAGCTCACTTCACGAATCACCTAGTCATAGCAATTTTTGTTTTGTTTGGATTCGTTTCATTCTTAATACATGTTTGCTGTGTACACAGGAGGTTATACTTCCAAAGAGCAAATACGAAGAAGATGTTCTTGCTAACAATCACACAAGCGTTTGGGGCTCATGGTGGAAAGACCATCAATGGGGATATAGATGTTGCCAGCAGACGATTCGCAATAGTTACTGCACAGGCTCTGCTGGTATTGAGGCTGCAGAGGCTTCCCTTGACCTGATGAAGGCTAACATTGCTCGCAAAGAAGCCTGTGAAGGTTTGTGTTGTTGACTCTTGTTTGTTATTCCAACTCTGTATATCTTTTTATTGGGTTGGTTGGAAAAAAATGGCTCTTTAGGAATAGCTTATGACATTCATTTCTGCATGTGCTAACGAAACAATGAATGGTGTTTTGGTGGACAGAGAGCCCAAAGAAGGTTGAAGAGAAGAGAATGGCCGCATGGGGAACTGATGTTCCGGAAGATTTGGAATTGAACGAGGAGGCACTTGCTAATGCCCTTAAAAAGGTAACAAGGCAGCTCCTGTTTTTCTCCTGTCAATACGTTTTTATGTCTTGCTCAAATATACCTTGATACGTGAGTAATGATGTGTGCAGGAGGATGGGCGTAAGAGGGAAGAAAAAGATGAGAGGAAACGCAAATACAATGTCAAATACACCAACGATGTAAGGATAACTCTAGTAGCATCGAATCATATATTCTCAAAAATAAACGGTCGCTAATCAAAATCTGTCATTAACATGGGCAGGTGACTCCGGAAGAGATGGAAGCTTACAGAATGAAGAGAGTTCACCACGAGGACCCAATGAAAGATTTCCTTTAAACAAAAAATAGAGTCTCCCTTGTGACGTTTTGTGTAATGAAATCGTCTATCGTTTTCTGGCAACACCTTCTACTAGTAAGCAATAACATGCGATTAATAGACATGGATCTTATGACTTTTTGTTGGTTTGTGATATTAATGTTAGCCAGTTTATATATTAGCATTCATAAAAGAGTAGCATACAAGAGTTACACTCTTTTTAAAATAAAATGAATTCCTAATCGCCATAAAAGTTAAAGGTAGTGAGAGGAACACACAGATTTGCGACTGTGTGTTTTTAGACCATGTTCTATTACTGTTACAATGACATAATATAATGGATCGTATTTTCAGTAACACATACCTGTCTACCTGGAAAAACTAGCTGGAATAATGGGCCTAACGAAGCGTTATTTAGTAATGGGCTGGTTAAAAAACTCAGCCCAAATTAGGAGAAGACGGTCGGGTTCTTTTCATTCTGTCACTTTACTTGTCAATTCTAAAACCCTAAGCTTCGCCGACGGGATTCGATCGTGATCGATTCAGAGCTTAGCTAAGGTGACAATCTGTCTTTGAATCCTCAATTTTTATCACTATGTATTTATTGGTATGTTGTGTTTAGTCTTTTGGATCTTTGGTTTTATCTTCTGAAACAAAACGTTTCGATAAAATGTGCACTGGTTCTCATGTGTAATGTAAGTGATTGTTTTGAGGTAGCAGCCTCTTAAAAGGAAATGAGTTTCAACAAAGTGCCCAACGTCCCTGGATCTCCTGCTCTCTCTGCTCTTGTTAAGGTCAGCGTTATCGGTGGCCTCGGTCTCTATGCCATTACTAATAGCCTCTACAATGTCGAGGGTGGTCACCGTGCTGTCATGTTTAACCGCTTAACTGGTATCAAGGAAAAGGTCTCTTGTATTATTCCCTCCAACTTACACACAGTTATTATTTTTTTTTGTATCCGAGTCTATGATTTCTCTTAAAAATGTGAGATTTACTCTCGGGAATTGTTTTCTTTTTCAGGTGTACCCGGAAGGAACACATTTTATGATGCCATGGTTTGAGAGGCCAATCATCTATGACGTCCGTGCACGACCCTATCTTGTTGACAGCACCACTGGTAGTCATGACCTTCAAATGGTGCGTTTCTGTGTTTCTTGTGTGTGCTTTTGATATTATATATGCCATGCTTCAACTTCAAATGCTGTTACTGGTTGTGAAGCTATGTATTATACTAGGCCTTCCTTCGTTTGATCTTATTCTGAGATCCTTAAATGCAGCACGAAACCCATGGTTTTATGTTTAGATATGGACATATGGTTTATGCGGCATATGGAGCTATTGATTGAGATTCAACTTTTCTGGTAGACTGTTATATGACTACTGTATATCCTTATTATGACCTGTGTGAGAGTGGTTTATTAAGAAATGGAGAAAACACTGACTGCATATCTTCTCCTTTTTTCCTGTTGTGTTGCATTTTTTATCTATTGAATAGAGAAATTAACTCGTAGTTGCTTTCTGAGGTGATTACATTATTTTTGCACAGGTGAAAATTGGACTTAGGGTTCTCACTCGTCCCATGGGTGACCGTTTGCCTCAGATTTACCGAACCCTGGGCGAGAATTACAGTGAAAGGGTTCTTCCTTCCATCATCCACGAAACCCTGAAGGCTGTGGTGGCTCAGTACAATGCAAGCCAGCTGATCACTCAGAGAGAAGTTTGTAAACTCAACATTCTTCATGTACAAGTTTTTCTGCTCTTTTGTTAATTACGGTTAGCTGTGTTTTTACTCTCTTCTAGGCTGTGAGCAGAGAGATACGCAAGATTCTGACGGAGAGAGCTTCTAACTTCGACATTGCTCTTGATGATGTCTCCATCACGACTCTTACTTTCGGTAAAGAGTTCACCGCAGCAATCGAGGCAAAACAAGTCGCTGCTCAGGAAGCTGAACGTGCTAAGTTCATTGTGGAGAAAGCGGAGCAAGACAAGAGAAGTGCTGTTATCCGTGCAGAGGTGAAGGATATTTGATCTTTAATTGAATTGTAATGATGATAGAGATTATTGGTTTTGGGGTGTCGCTGCTAAAAGCATTAGATGTGTGTGTGTTTGATTCATTGTGCAGGGAGAAGCTAAAAGTGCTCAACTTATCGGACAAGCTATTGCAAACAATCAGGCATTCATAACTCTGAGAAAGATTGAAGCTGCGAGAGAGATTGCTCAGACCATTGCACAATCTGCTAACAAGGTTTACCTAAGCTCCAATGATCTGTTGCTTAACCTTCAAGGGATGAGTTTGGAGCTTAGCCCTAAGAAGTGAAACGAAGGAACTGTGCTATTCAAATTTTTAATTTCTCCGCTTGTTGGAAACGTCTTTACCTGTTGAGTATTGAGATATTTTTATTGGAGAAAAAATAA
>JABAYD010011847.1:0-12407 GCA_014822095.1 Diplotaxis tenuifolia
TTTCGGGTCGGGTTCGGGTACGAGTTCGGGTATCGGCTAAATAGATGATGTATAAGCAATTAATGATTTAAACATGCTCTTAGCTACAAAAAAATATATCAAGTTGCGTTAAATGCATTTGTTGATTGAACAAAGAAACAATGATTCTATGGTAGCGTTGACTTTTTGTGACTTCTTGTAACTTTGGGAAAAAATATTATTTTTATTGGGGGCTGTAATGGCCCAAATGAGCCCAGTAAGTGAACAGTAAAATACTATTACGAAACCATTAGGTCCAACTAAAGACTCTTATAAAGCCCATTAATGACCAACCTACCCACCGGCCGAATTTATACTTTTTTCTACACCTTTGTCACGGTAACGTCTTCAGTTATGGCTGGCTAGCTTCTCGTGGTGGTCCATAGACTCCAAGTGGAAAGCATCAAAAACCCATGCTTATTCAAAATCATTCAACAACTTTTAGATTTCATTTGATTTTCTAGCAAAATCATTGACAAATTTGCTACGCCTTATCAGCAATCAAAAACACCTGTTGCCGTATGTCGAAAGTCCAGAATTATTATTACAAGTAGATGAACGATAACGCATGATTACGATAAAAGAAGACAAAACCTCATTTCGTGAATTGTCAGAACTTTTCATGGCCAGGTAATATTATTATTTTTTCCTTGTATGAATTATGTTGTTTGGCTAAGATTATACCACGTGTCGTCTCATCATTCGTTCTAAGTGGATACTCCTAGGGACCACATGGATAGACTCATGGACAAGCTCATGTGAAGCCATATCATCACCAACCACAAAGACACAGAGAGAAAGAGAGAGCATAGAGAGAGAAATGGCGTCTAAGCTCTGCGACTCATGCAAATCAGCGACGGCGGCGTTATACTGCCGTCCAGACGCGGCGTTTCTATGCCTCAGCTGCGACTCGAAGATCCACGCGGCGAACAAACTTGCGTCTCGACACGCACGCGTGTGGATGTGCGAAGTGTGCGAGCAAGCGCCCGCTGCGTCACGTGCGACCGAGACATCCACTCAGCCAACCCCCTGGCTCGCCGCCACGAGCGCGTCCCCGTCACGCCTTTCTACGACTCCGTCTCCGACTCCGACGGTTCCGTCAAGCACGCCGCCGTTAACTTCCTTGACGACTGCTACTTCTCCGATCTAGACGGGAACGCTAGCCGCGAAGAGGAGGACGAGGCCGCCTCGTGGCTGCTTCCGAATCCGAAGACGACGGCGATGGCTGCGGCGGTGCCGGGAGATAACCCGGAGATGAACACGGGTCAGCAGTACATGTTCTCGGATCCGGATCCGTATCTGGATTACGGGACTGTTGATCCGAAGGTGGAAGCGCAGGAGCAGAACAGCTCCGGCACCGACGGGGTGGTTCCGGTGGAGAACCGTACGGTTAAGGTGGCGGCGGTGAACGAGAACTTCTACGAAGTTGACTTCACCGGGGGATCCAAAGGCGTTACTTACGGTTACAACTCCATCAGCCACAGCGTAAGCTCTATTCTTTTCGATTGGCTAAATTTGATTAAATAATTATTAATCAAATCTGTAGTTTCCGTTAATTCTGTTAAAAATACATTTGTTTATTCACTTTAGATCTTATTATATTTTTAATTAGAAAAGATCAGATCTTTGCGGTTACGAATACTTAAATAATTAGTTTAAATAGGTACTGATGATTGGGTGATTGAATGTTGTGTTGTATGCATGCAAACATGTATAGCCTAATCTATAATTAAATTATTGTTGACTAACATGTTTATGTTAATTAAGTATGTACTGTTCATAGAGTTGTCTGATTATACTTATAGTAACGTTTATGATAAGAGTTGTTTCTAATCCAAGGGGGTTTTGTTACAGCAGGTATCATCATCGTCGTTGGAAGTGGGAGTGGTGCCAGATGGAGGCTCAGTAGCCGACGTTTCGTACCCTTACGGTGGTGTTGCAACCAGTGCAGCCGATCAGGGAACTCAGAGGGCAGTTCCGCTAACGGCGGCGGAGAGAGAGGCGAGGGTAATGAGGTACAGAGAGAAGAGGAAGAACAGGAAGTTCGAGAAGACGATAAGGTATGCTTCGAGGAAGGCCTATGCGGAGATGAGACCGAGGATCAAGGGAAGGTTTGCGAAGCGGACAGATACAAGTGAGAGCAATGACGTGGTTGGTCATGGTGGTATCTTTAGCGGGTTTGGTCTTGTACCTACGTTTTAGAGAGACTGTGAGAGAGAGAGAGTGACTCTGAAATGGTGTTTGGTGTCGTCTTAGTAATAAGTTTATAACGAACCTTTTTTTTTTTTAATTTGTTTGCTTGTTTTTGTTGATGAGTTTCTAGTTGTGAGGAGGGAGGGAGAGTGGGAGGAGAAGAGAATGGGTGGTGTTTATGTAACTTGTTTGTATATATAATATGATTTTGAACAATGTTTAGTGTATGCAATATTTATATTTTCTTCCATCTGATTCAAGGGTTTCAGCATATTTATAGAGTTAGTGCTCTAAAAAAGAGTTAGTGATCTAAAACATAAGACTAGAGATCATATTGGGGGTCTCTTATTTTTGGTTTGAATGTAATTTTTAAAGAACAAATCTCTTACATGTAGACGTCATCACTATCTAGACATAATTTATGTCACATAAACACCACCCAAATGCAACATGGGACCTTATTACATAGGTGTAGACGGTCACATCCCATGTTACAACGAGTTGTGACTAGTTTTAACAAATTTATAAGATTTACAAAGTTTAGCACAAGGCAGAAGGAAAAATTACATTATCTGGAATTTGAACCTCAAAAAGGGAAAAAAAAACAGCAAAGAAAAGAAACTTACTTCCATCAGAGAAGTTACTTGTGACATTTTTAGTTAGTGATAAGAGTGACCCCCACTTGCATTGCTTGTGGTGGAGTTGCTGTGAACTGCGGTCATCTTTTGATTCTTTTCACCTCTTGATCCGCTATGTTCTGAGGAAGTGTTGTGGGTTGCTGCAATCTCCTTTTTCTCAGCTGCGACCGGCTTCTTATTAACAACACTCCTGTCCATGTTGTTGTTCACTGTGATGTGCCCTTGAGCAGGTTGCTTGGTGGAGCTCTTAGGCTCTGAGCCGCTGTGAATTACGCTTGGAACTTGATTCTTTTCTCCAGCTGAACTATTCTTTTCTGAAGAAACGCTGCGTCCTGCTGCTGTAACCGCAATAGGATTTTGGTTCAGGCTTTCATTTTCAGCAATGCTGTGTTCTGCGGTATGGTCCAGATTGGTTTCTTTGGCTGAGATCTTGTTGTTTGAGTCATTTCTAGCTTCGGTATGGTTTTGATTGATTTCATTGGCTGAGAGCGTGTGATCTGCGTCACTTTTAACTACGGTTTGACCTCTGGTTGCTTCGTCTGATGAGCTGGCATGTGTTGTGGATATGTGGGAAGCTTTGGTATTATTAGCAGTCTTGCTCTCCAGAAAACGTACGACTACACATGTAATATTGTCAGCACTTCCTCTCTTTATTGCTTCTCCCACAAGTTTCTTGGTTGCCTCCTCTGGTTCTTCAACCTCTTTCACCACCGCAACAGCTTCCTGAAACACCATTATAGAATTAAATCAAGACTTTATATCATCATCATTCATATAATGCTGAAGAATCTAAATTCACAAACCTCATTGGAGAAAACATCCCATAGACCATCGCTGGCAAGGATCAGAAACTCAAGAGAATCATCAATCTTCTCTTCCTGCATGAAACAAGACCTTTTGAATACAAGTAGATGTGTACGTGGGTAAGATAAGAAAGTGAAGTCATATGTATACCTGAATCTCTGGATCAGCAATAACATACTCTTTGAGAAGCCGATCACCAAAGGAACGAGAAACTGCGAGAACTCCTCCAACTCTCCAAGTCCCTATTCAATCTAGGATTCAGAACTATTTGCAATAACAAAAACTGAGAAATAATTCTAACAGTTTCTTTATTTACCAGCCCACATGACAAAACCACCAGCATTCTCAATGCGTTCACGCTCATCGCTTTGGTCAGGTTTATGGTCTCTTGACACAGCGAAGGCTACACAACACAAGACTCATCCACATTCAAAAACATTCACATTATATTATAACAAAGAGAGCTAAAGAGATATATTACCAGTTCCGCCCCTACAGATAACAGCTCTGGAATCTCCAACGTTAGCAACAATTAAACGATCACCAACGAGAATAGCAGTAGACGCGGTTGAACCAGCATCTATAGGGTGACTAGTTTCAGAGTTTAGAAGTTCAGAGTCTGTATGATTATAGGCATCAGCTGCAAAAAAAAAAAAAAAAAAAAAAGAAACAAAAATTTAAGTTAAAAAAATGATAAAAAACCTATGGCGGATTTGGTGTCAGAGATGAAGGTAGGATGAATGATAAGATTGCTGAAAAGATGACGCTTCAAATACTCAGCTGCTGCGGCTCCACCGTGACCTGCAAGGAAGATGATTCAGATTTGCTTTGTTCCAAAGTGGAACAAACCTAATGGGTGAAAGAAGAATACCATCAAAAACTCCAAATAGACCAACGATTTCTCCATCGACACCGTCGATCCTAGTTTCGAAAAAGTCTTCCATGGATGATCTTTTGCCAGCTGAGCTTGCATATCCATAGCTAAATTTTCCATTCTGGCTGCAAGTTTGGGACATTATTGATCGATAAGTTAAAACATGTATAGGCTATAAGAAACAACAATCATAGATAGAGAAGTGAGACCTGAGACCGCCACCGCTTGCAGGAGCTTCAACAACACGCATCTTATTCGAATACGACAACACCAAGTCCTTATATCCCATCTTTTGTTTTGCAGAAATCTCAAACACTACTTGCAAGATAATGATATTGGTGATAATAACCCAGCAGGCACCGACACTTGAAAGATAGTTTGGAATCGAACAAAATCTTGGTATGATGTTAAACATACAATGAATGGTTTCGTGGAAAATGATGTGAGGATGGCTTGGAGAGAAAGATGAAAGGAAATAGCTCAAGAGCCTAATAAAGGAAACATAAAGCAGTGGTTCGACGTTTTCAGGAAGCAATGGTGTTCAGCTTTTTCCGGCGTCACCTTCGGTTCAGTTGCTAATTATAGAAAGCTTTATGGACTTGTAAGTCAAAATGCCTTCTCCAATTACAGGTCTCTAAACTGACACGTGGGGCAAGTATTTAAACTGTTTACACATTCTCTGCTCGACCTAGTGCATAATATTCTCTAGAAGATGTATAAATACACAGAAGAAGGTAAAGTATAAAATTAACTTATTGTTATTGGTTTCTCTTGTTGTTGCGATGGAGGAGTTTGGAGAAAAGGATCCAACAATTGTTAGGCATTTTCTGGCCTAAATGTGTACAAAGTGCATAAACTATATCTAAAGCATAACTGTGAACCTCAGGCTTCCTTGACATCCGAAGAAGCATTGCTGTCCACATTCCTGGTGCGAGCTTCACGGCTTCATTTAGACATTTGAATCCATTGCTCACTCTCTTCATCGTCCCTTCTTCCTGAGAAACAGAGTAAAATGAGACTTAAACAGTAAAATATAAAGTAACGATGACTAACTAACCCTGAGATTGATGGTCTGCTTCTTCTTTGTGTCGAGATCAATAACCTCCTCTTCCATGAAAATATCGACCACTCTGATTATGTCCTGGAGAAGGAAGACTCGGACTCTCTGCCCTTTCTCTGATAGTATGAACAATAGCAGATCTTCTGTGGCCGAAACTACTGAATGCATGTCGAATGATTTCAGTTCTGATGATTTCTTCAACGTTGTGTCTTCTGGAGAATCTCCAGACGTCACAGAAGACTGTTCTGATATCGCTGCTACCTGAAATATAGAGTTGTCTGTTAGCTCATTCTTCAGATTACTCAATTTCACAACGAGAACCAATTAAATCCTAGAGAGGAGAGTTGAATGAACGTACCAGGCGTTCAAGTCGGTTCCACCTTATTGATCCATCGTTACAAATGACAAGTTCCCTTAGAATTTTTCTCATATCTGGGCTTGGATCTGCCAACAGCCTCGCGATCACAAATGGATACGCGCTCTCGATGACTTTAAACTCTGGATCAAGAATCTTTGCAGTGCCTTCTAGTGAACCAAGGGATCTTATCACAAGAGCATAATCTGGAGGCAGCGAGAAATTGAAGTCGTACATAACATCATACAGTTGTTCCATCACTCCCTGTGCACGGAAAAATAGAAAAGGATTATGGCAGATGTCAGTGTTGTGAGAGAACAAAGTAATCATCACGTTGATAAATTCTGTCAATGGTATCAATTACCACCAAGTCAGCATACCTGGAAATCTTGTGAAATTCTTGTAGTAGAACCAAACGAAGAACGCAAAGCATTTGAAACTGCTTGTATATCGACCCCTTCAGGTAAAAATCCCAAGGAAAGGAAATCATTTGCCAAACTTAGAGAGTCACGGTTGACAAAATGCACCAGCTGTAGTCACAAGAGAACTAATCAAAATCGAAAAAGTAACACAACATAAATTCAGATAAGAAAAAGCTATTAAACCGCCATCTGCAAGAAGCTGCATGTAGTAAATTTAATAAGAAAAAATGAGATCACAAGCTAGAAATACCGCAAGCATATAAATACCGCATATAATTAGACAGAAACGACAAGGATGACTGAAGTAGAGCTTACAATTTGGATAAGTCCCACACGGTAATGGCGTGGGATATTCCCCATCATCCCAAAATCGAAATAAACTAGAGACCCTTCTTTAGTAGCCACAAGATTTCCTGGGTGAGGATCAGCATGAAAGAATCCAACCTCAAGCAGCTGCTTTAATGAACAGGATAATCCCTGTAAACAAACCAATTAACCGTTCTCAGTGGAACATTTGCAGGAACCTAGCAGTACTAAGTCCACGCTTCTGTCTAAGAATCACTAAGTTCTATCCACAGATTAATTTGTCACTATGTGAGGACATTAACCTAGATTAATTAGGTATCAGTTATTTAGTTACCTGATCGATCAAGTCCCTTCTGTCAAGAGAAGCCCTTCTCAGCTTAATTTCATCTGTTAGTTTTATGCCATCGACCCATTCCATTGTGAGAACGGCGGTCCGTGTAAAATTCCAGTATATTTTAGGGACTTTAATGTTCTTTGCTCTATGATTGTTGGACATATTCCTAGGTGCAGCGTTATCATTAACCTGATCATTCCCTGTCAATATTCAAAGATATAATGGACCTGATCTGACAATGGTATTTCAGAAGAGAATGCAGAATTTGCAACAGGAGAACCTACCTGAATCAAAAGAGTATAGAGAAGCAAATCGTTCTGCATTTTTTGCCTCTCGAACGTAATCTATTTCGTCAAACATATGCCTGACCTGTTTACACAAGCGAGACGTAAACACGTGTGTACAATATATTTAAGCAGAGAACTAGTTCTAAGGTTTCAGATCATTGACTCACCATTTCATTTACTGCTACTAAAAGATCCTTACGGGCTTTCGCAAATCGTTTGAGTTGTCCCCCGATCATATGGAATAAGAGCGCATCACGTGTTAGCGAGAGCGACATTCCAGGTCTCTGAACCTTAACAGCTACCAACTGTCCAGAATGCAGGTGAGCTGCAATTAAAAGGCGAGACATTCAGCTTCTAGTAACTCTAAATCGAGATAATGGCGAGGATAGCATCAGAGACCGGATATAAGAAATCCGACCACAGTTAAAAAGGTATCTAACCTTTGTATACCTGGCCCAGAGATGCAGCAGCAATAGGCTTAGGACTAATATCGGCAAAAAGTTTTGACACTGGAGCACCTAGTTCTTCTTCAATACATCGCATGGCAACGTTATTTGGAAATGGAGGAATTTGATCCTATATTAACCCCCAGAAAAATATCCAATTATTCCAGCACAACTATATGGATGATTTGAAAGAAAGAAAAGACAATTGCCAACCTGCAATTTTGAAAGCTCCTGACAATAAATAGAGGGTAATATATCTGCTCTTGTGCTCAGCGCCTGTCCGAGCTGCAGTTCAAAACAGTGTATTATTTTGTGAGGATTCAAGAGAATAAGAGGCAGAATTAATATGCTTTAGAGGAGTTTGAATAAAAAGAGAATAACCAACATGCCTTAATGTAGAAAGGCCCCAAGCTGATAAGAGTCTCACGGAACTGGGTCCAAAATGTGATAAAACACTATCAAATTAATTACCGGCAGAACCAAATGTCCAAAGAGTGCTGTTCAATTCATCTAATTTAAACAAGTATCAGCAAACAACAGATCATCATAGGCTCGAGAATACAGACCTTAACAGCCCGCTTCCTCATATCCTGAACAAACAGCTGCCAGAAGGTAAGCTTCACCACATAGAAGGAAATTATTGCAGCTCTATATAGTGCCAAAAATGGGCCAAAACGATACACTGCAGAGAAACTCTTCGTGCTATACGCTCCAAGAGCTTGACCAAATTCGGATTCAAGGGATTCTCTCCGCAACTTTGCATACTCTGCCGTAGGTCTTCCACCATGAACGCTGGTAAATTCCGTCGAAAACCTGTGAAACCCATCCCCCAAAAGCGATTAAGAACTCACGTTCTGTGTTGTTTGTTTACAAATTAAGAACTCACGTTCTGTGCTGCAGGTAAAATGGTGAAGTCCATGTATTTGTGCATCTTGGGAGCTCATTATCCTTCCCTCTCCATATGTATCCCCCAAGCTTGGAGCAAACAGGTTTGTCATCACGTGAAGCTACATCATCACCAAAAAATTCTATTTCCAATAAAATATATCACCAGCATCATCATTTTAACCTACTACACAACTTTTACACACCCTGAGCTGATCTAGCAAATATAGAGTTAAAACTTCACTAAAGCTGAGCTTGAGCAACCATGGAGTAACAAATCAAAGAGTAATCAGCCATTAACAAAACTAATATCCAGATTCGAACTCTCTCCAACACCTCGTGACAATCACAATTCAAGTGGATTCACAATCGCAATTATCGAGTCTGAAATTACAGAATCACAACCCGAAAGTCATTCACTAACGCAATGTTTCCGTAATTCCTAGAATCTGTTGACGAAACATCAAATTTGCCATCGAGTGCGAAACCAAAAAGGGAAGAGATAGGTACCTCTCTGGAACAGCGAGACACGGCGGTGACGGCGGAGAGCGACGACAACATTCCTCATCGGCTAAAAGAAAAAAAACACGACGATCTATTCACTCGAACAGTATGCGAGATTCCCATTTAACACTCGTACCTCTTTGCGCAGAAACTGTTCGCTATAATGCTCAAGCGAGATCGCCAATACGACTTTGAGTATCTCCTCCACGTAGGGGGCCGAGGAGCCACGTAGACAACACGTGGCAATTGCTAAAACAGTCGGCGTTTCTGTTTACTTGGAGTAGTTATATGGGCCGAATCAAACATAAGGCCCATATGTTAAACATAACTTGACTAAGATTAACATTGTTCCTGCTCCCAAACAGCACTGCTGATTTTTATTTTTTTGAATCAGAGAAGAAGTATAGATAACTCGACGACGACTCTTTTCTCTCACAGATACAACCTTAGTCATCTCCGGCGGATACATCTCGGTGAAACTGAAAGCTAGATCGATTCGATTTAGAGTCTATTTCATTTCGTCTGCGATGGAGAAGACTGTGGATCTCGTACCGGGTTTGGTTACTTTCCTCGCCGCAGCTCACGTCATCGCCTTGGTAACTCTCACTTGCTCTCTATTTCGAATTTAGGTTTATACGTTGTTCGCATCACCGATCGTTTATCGGATCATCCGATTTGCAGGTTTACTGGATTTACAGATTGGCTTCTGATCGTCAGCCTCCGAAACAAAAACCTCAGTGAGGAAAACGTCGGGAGATGGATTGGACTTGCGATTCATCGATTGGGATTAGGGTTTTTGTTCCGATCTGTTACTACTGCGTTATCCATGTTTTATGATTTGTTGGTTCTTTTGATGAATATTTAGAACTGAAACTACTGCTTATACTCATAAAACGATTGCTAAATAAGGGGTGTGTTCTTTGTTATTAGCCTCATAACCACCACTTTCTTGATTGTCATGTTTCTTCTGCAGAGTATTTGGTTAGATTTGCTGCAACTATATGTATCAGCACCATTTTGCATCTAAAATCTACAGTAATGATCTAAAAGATGTTCAGATCCCGTTAAAAGATGTGCATTTTCGAAATGAGAATTAAGTTACATATCCAAATGAGAATTAAATTACATAATAGGTTTGGATCTCGTCCTAAACAATATGTATATTTCTACGGATCCAGAACCTCCTAGATTAGAGTCACTTGTCTTGTGTGATAATAAACATCTCATCCCATTTAGGTAGGAGTATTTTGTATAGAGACATTGTTTTCTGAGACGGTAGTTCTAAACTTATGAACCTCGAAGAAACTTGTAGATAGCTTTGATGGTGGTTAGTTAGTGATCACCGATGTTGCTTAGTCGACCTAAAGAGGACCCATAGAGTAATGGATTGCCTTCCTAATTCTTTTACTTCGATTGAATAGTAAGAGTCAACAGATTATTTTTTTAGTTTAAGGGAGTTGCGAGTATTTTTACTTTGAATACTTGTGCTGTAATTACCACAAAATTGCTTAACTGAAAAGAATAAATACGAAGTATAACTTCAGCTAATTCTAACATGTGGTTCATAACGATCTTTCTATAAAAAGAACAATAATTGACATTGGCTTTAGTATATTTGAAATGGAAGTTATGATTTTATATATTTGATGTTGTATTCATAACAATTTATGAGATTGAACAAAAGTGACAAGTCTCAATCATCATCACCACCACAACCATATCACACATAAAAGTTGTTTGTACTCCGTAATCGTGACAAAGTCTCAATCATCATCATCACCACCACAACCATATCACACATAAAAGTTGTTTGTACTCTGTAATCCTTGGTCTCGTGACACGATGCTCGGACCAAGAAGAATAGAGTAACGACTAATGTGCACCTTTTATTCATAATAAATTTATAAATGTTCTAATTCTTCTATTAAAAAAAAAAGAAAATTACTTGAAATTCATTCAACCCTTGCCGTTGTCGTGGCTTGCTTCCGCCGAACCCATCATCCTGTACGGCTTCAATGGCTGCGGGTCGACCACAAACGGTGACGATACATCCATATGACACAACCTAACACCTCCGATCACTCTCTCCGGCAGCTCATCCTCTGCTTTCGCCTCGATAACGTAGCCAATGACTGTCGTAAGGTTCTTAGAGTACTCGAACAAAAGCCGTACAAGCGCCGACAAGATCGGCCAGCTACCTGTATCGATATCAATCTCAAAGTAGTTTGGTCCTTTATGGTAAGTACACTTCACGGCCCTAGCCACAAGGAACGCACCGAACTGCCCTGCCGCAGCTTTAACTATCCATGGCCCTTTCACGACTTGGCTCACTATTTTAAACCTCTGGTTCCGGAACGTATCGTCTCCGTCTATGAATCGTTTCAAGAGAGAATCTGATGGAATGGGTTCGTCCGTCGCGAAGTAGTGCACCGCGTGGTGGTGTTCCTTGCCTGGAACCTGGAAGTTAACGGCGAAGATGAAACAGTCTTGGGACTGGCCAAGAGACTGGGCCTTTCTTAGCGCGTGAGTCACGCGGTTGTCGGGACGAGCTAGGACGTTATGGAGTTTGGTAGTGGATTTGAGCCAGTCAATGCCGGCGCCAAAGAGGAGGCAGTCTCCGCCGGGACATTTACGTTTGTCGGTGAAGTAGCCGGCGGAGCGGACAGAGAAGACGTCTCCTGGAGGGGAAGCCCAGCCATTGATTCCTGTATGGAGATCGACGTGGCGGGCGGTTCCACCATTGATCGTCTCGGTTATCCACTGCGGTCTGGTGGACATATCTGTTTTGGAAGGCTTGGGATTTTTATCGTCGAAAGGGCTTTGGGTTTGGTTCATAATGTTTGTGATGCTCATTCGTTGTTCTTCTCTCCCTATAAGTAGTATTGGACTTGTTACATAAAACATGCAAAAAATGCGCCGATGGTCCCTGTATAAAAAAGGCGCTGGTGGTCTCTCTATTATAAGTAGCATGGGGCTCATTACAGAAAACATGCAAAAAATGCGCCGGTGGTCCCTGTATATTAATGTGATATTACATCATTTACATCACAAAGGAAGGTTTAGAGTCTTCAAGATCACCGAGACAACGTGGCTACTTTTTGAACCCCACCATCCACAATGGTGGATCTCCCTCTTGGATCCTTAGGCATTTTTTTTTTTTTTTTGAATAGTTAAGGATCCTAATTGAATTTCTCTCTGCAATGGTGTTCCCTAATCCGAGTCCTTAGAAATAAAATAATATTTATTTTTTAAAAAGTGAAATTAAAATAAAATTTATTCAA
>JABAYD010011849.1:0-20773 GCA_014822095.1 Diplotaxis tenuifolia
TATCTTACCCATTTTCGGGCCCAAAGAAAATAGAAAACAAAACAATTAATGGGGGACGTTAACAAAACTGGAAGCGAGATAACGCGTCCCTGTGTAGCACGTGTCACGTGATAATACGAAGACCGAAGGGGAAGAGGAAAGGTATCGAGAGTTCTCGACTTCATTCTCCTCGTCTCCTCTCTCTCTCTCTCTCTTTACTCAATCTCATCCACCGGTGGTAAGTGTGCTTCTCTGATCTTCTTGTTCCGATTTTCGTAGTGTTTAATCACCGATCTAACTTGTTTTTGTTTGTGGGTTTGATTCGGTGGTGCATTCTTCTTAGCATGTGTTGATGGTTTTGTTGCGTTTTAGAAGATAAAGACACATTCTTTTCGATACTTTGATTAGGGTTCCGTTGGTTCGAATTCCCCAAAGTTTAGTCTTTTGGATGGTTTTCGTTGCTGAAGATCGAATTAGCAAAAAAAAACAAGAGATGGAATTAGTTTGTGTGCTAAAGCTGATAAATTGTTATCCGATGACAAATGGGTATATATTTATTAGATTAAACCATTCGGATGTTGCATAAGAACGAATGTTTTTTTGATGAATCATAGAGAAAGATTTGCTTCTCTTAGCTGCTTGTTTATAACCACTGATTGTATGTCTATTGCATCCTTGGTTAGGTCTCCTCTATGGTGGAGTGAATAAAGAAGTAGCTTTTACCTGTTTGAATCATACAACTTCACTTTCGTCCGTTGGCTATCATATGAACTAGTTTTAGAATTGTACAAGAAGCATCTCATCTTATTACATGTAATTGTAGTGCTAGATATGGTTTATCCAGTTTTGTTTTTATCTTCTTCTAGACTTCCAGAACGGTAAAGTGTCATCCTTTCCTTGTTGAATTAGGGTTTAGAAATCATGAGTTGATTAACCTGGCACCTGAAGTGGCAGGCGTCTCCTCGTCATGAGACTTATACATGATGGCAAGATCGTTCACTTTATCTATATGCTCTGCATTGACCTTTTCTTTCTTTATATGTTACCTTTTCTGAGTCAGTCCGCCTTGTTCTGAACAGGTAGTGATGGCAATGAGAACCCAAGGAGGAGATGAAGCAGTACTTCAGATACTCAACCGTACTCGTGAACTATACAAGCGCAGAATCCAAGAACGGCTAGTGTTGATCAGCTGGCTTCTATATTTGCTGAGTGTGCCATTACAGAAGCACAGCCTCTTGGGCACGAGCCAACAACATCAACGGACTTATTTGGCACCAAAGAAAGAGTTAAAACGGATGCTCGTGGCATATCTATTCTGGAGAAAACCGGGAGGTCGCAGATCATGCTTGATGCATTCGCTGACGGAAGCAGCTTTATCTGTTTGCAATGCGGTGGTCTGGTGAGTACTCATAGGAGAGATGAACACTATGCGTACTGGTGTAGCAATATGTGAAACACTGATGTTTTTTTTTCTGTTGGGCGTGACATGAGAAGCCAGCTGGTATGTTGCTTCTGCTTGTAATATTATCTGGGTGTGGATTGTTGTTGTTGTTGATCTTTGAATGCAATGGGAGATGTATAACGCTTACAGAATCTGTCTCTTACATTAGCATCCTAGACTTCTAAAATAATACCTAAGATACATTTGCAAGATACAACCATTACCCATACAATTAACAAAAGTCCTTCCTAATGTATCTTAACTACAAAATAACAATAAAAAATACCTAAGAAGTTTTGTTAAGATACAACCATTGTGCATGCCCAGCTTCCTCATGATATCCCTTTAAGATCTCATTACTGATGTCTATGGAGCTATTCCGCCAGAGACTCAACCCTTGAACGCATCTCACCTCTACTTAAAGTCACAACACAAACATTAAGTGAATGGACACAAATCAGGAACATGGAATTGCATATAACCTTAGATGGATATTATCTATAATTGCTGAACTTGAAACATACATTTTCACTCAAACGTGGTCACTGACAGTTTATTAATCTATATACCTTTCTGAAACTTTAGAGGAGATTTTCCGAAAGAGAAGGAAAATGCGTCTCTAGGAGTGCATTGAGGTTGGATGTTAAATATGGGAAGATTAGAGTAAATCCCTGGATTAAAATAATTGGTGAGGTCTGGCTCTGATGTTGTACCCTATATTCACATGATAATTCCAGTGAGAAATAAGAGACTTGCATGATGATAAATTGATAACTGAAACAAGATAAGAACGTACCAAGACAGTAATGGCTGGATTACGCAACCAGGATACAGAGGAGTTCATCATGAAAGAAGTAGTGAGCAGACTCCTAGATAAAGCTTGTCCAAGAGAAAGGTTATTCCCAGTATCAAGTATAGTTACAGGACAAGATCCGTTAAGTCTTGTGCACGATCCTGAAGCTGTTTTGGGATGTGGAATCTGTAACAAAGGAGGCAGTGGTGGAGGGTTTGGGAAGGCGCAAAACAATGTTTGTTTCTGAGATGAATATTCTAATCCGCAAGTCCTTTTATGGCATTTACCGTCTCTGTTTATATGGTCAATGCATTGACAACCACATCGATTATCAGGAGAGTTATTAACCTGTGCATCAAACAGAGCTTGAATATTCACTAGAAGCACGCATAGGTACAAGGGGATCAGGATAAGACGCACGTTGCTCCATAGGTTTCGTCTCTAGAACACACGCACATGCACATATGTTTATACAACTCAATTAGCACCAAAGGTTAGTATCTATCAACACATGTTTTATATACCTGATAGGCTAAGTTTTTTCTAGAGAGGGCGTTGGCTTGTGTCAAGAAACTGGCGGGAACAAGATCTGCCATAGATGAAAAGCTTTGGTATAATCTTCGACTTTCTTGTTCTTTCTGTTTTACATTTGAGCTTTGGTATAATTTGGATGCTGGGAATTTACTGGGAAAGGGAGGAGACGACGAACTACTTAGTTTGGTGAGTTGACACCAATGATTATATCTATAAATGACATGCTTTTAATTTATCCTTTTGAACCGCGCTCGAGAAGCGCGGGTTTTGTTTTGGTTGTAATAAAATGTATGAAATGATTCTATTTCTATTATATTATAGTTTAATATGTGAAATTTGATGCATATTTAACCTTTCTAGTACGGTTGAATCATTAGGTTTTGCATAATCGAATCAGTTTGTGGTTGAATCAATGTGGTTGAATCGAGAATCAGAAAATTAAGTGTTGTGAAAGTATAAAGAATTAAAACACATTAGATTGAAACCAAAATTGGATGGACCAAAATTGAAAAGTCTATACTTTTGAAAAAAACCCAAAATTGTATTACAAATTTGTAGTTAAATGCAATAAATATGTTAATCGAATTATACGGTTTATTTATGTTAGTTAAAACAATTACATCTATGATTTTTGAACAGTAAAATAATATTCAAATTCCAACCAAGTTGTAAACTATTATCTAACATGTAAAATCATACTATAAAATTGTGTAATATCAAAGATATTGCAAATATTATATACACAAATCATTTATCCCATAGATTAAACAATCCAATGCATAGATACTATCAAAAAGGGATGAATAAGCTATCATATTATTATATTTAATTTTTGCATGTAGCAAAAAATTCAAAAAGAGAAATGATTGTTTGACATGGATAAATTCAATAACTTATAGCATACGAAATATTTATCTAAAAATCTTAATAACATTATTAAAATGTCAAATCATTAGGTATTAGAAAGAACATCTTTCAACCAACTTTATAAAAAAATCATTTTAGAAGATTAGATAAATGTCAATCATAGCACAAGTACATTTCGGAATTGTAAAAACAAAATCACATATGAAATTTATATTTAAAAATATTGATAACATTACCAAAATGTCAAATCATTAGTTCTTGGAAAGAACATCTTTGAACCAACTTTTATAAAAGAACTAGATTTGGGTCCGTTGCTTTGCAACAGACTTTGTTTGATATTTTGATTAATAAAAATATTAAAAATTATTATATTATATTTTTAAAATTATTTTTGTATATGTTATGTGAGATTTATTATATTATATTAATAGTTTGTCCTTATATTATATTATATTAAACCTTAAAAGGAAAAAAAATTGTTTTTTTGCTAATTTTCCTTAATTAAAATCCTAATTAAAAAAGATAATTACTAATTTTTTAAGAGGATAATTACTATCTTTTAAAAGGATAATTACTATCTTTTAAAAGGATAAATACTGATTTAAAAAACAATAATAACTATTATAAGAAAATTAACATTAATCTTTTTTATAAATTAATTTTTAAAAGGATTATTACTATTTTTTTTACAATTATCTTTTGTTTATTATTTGAGAGAATGAAAATCAGTGTTAAATTTAAAGTATAATTACTATTTTTAAAAGGAGAATAATTAGTTTTTCAAAAATAATTACTATTTTTTTATTTAATACATGTCACAATCTTAAAAACATAAACGCCATGTGTCGCAATCTTGTTAATTAGTAACTTTGAGGAACCCAACTTTATATAATAAGAAAATTAACATTAATCTTTTTTTTTTAAATTAATTTTTAAAAGGATTATTACTATTTTTTTTATAATTATCTTTTGTTTATTATTTGAGAGAATGAAAATCAATGTTAAATTTAAAGTATAATTACGATTTTTTAAAAGGAGAATAATTAGTTTTTCTAAAAGGATAATTATTTTTTTTATTTAATACATGTCAAAATCTTAAAAACATAAACGCCATGTGTCGCAATCTTGTTAATTAGTAACTTTGAGGAACCAAACTTTATATAATAAGATCGTTTTGAAAGATGAGATATATATATTAATCCTATCACAAGCAAATTTCAAAATTGTCAAAACAAATAACAAACATATATATTGTAAAAATAAGATTAATAAATAAAAAAAAAAAAGATAAAGTGTAAAAATCGAATAGTTGTTTAAATAAGAGAAAAGATATATTGAGTATCTAATCAATAAACTTTTTTAAAAACAGCAGAATCAATACTATTAAACCTAATAATACTTAACATAACTAAACTCATAATTTCTAAAAAAACATAATCCTAAAACGCCTAAAATATGAGTAAATAAAGCAATAAATAAACAAATAAGAGTAGATACTAAGCAGATAATTTTAGAAATATTAAACATTAAGTAAAAAGTTTAAAATATAACAAAACCGGTTGTAAACAACTGGTACAAAGAGATCAATTTTTTTTTTTTTTTAAAAATAAACATAAACTTAAAAAAGTTAAGATTAAGATTGAGATTAAAGATGTTCAGTCATACATCATTGGCTCACCCAACTTAAACCAATCGATCGTAGGGACCTTCACATGTTGAAGCTTGGATTCGGCAAGGACCAGCTTGGACTCTATTTTCTTCTTCTCATGGTACAGTGAAAACAGACCTTCGCATTCTTCGAGGAACTCAAGTTTCGCATCAATGCGAACCTTTTGGAGCTCCTCCTGATGCCTTGCCTCAATGGCTTTGTTATGATCACTGTACATCTTCAGCATAGCCCGATAATGCTGCATGGTCTCGAACTTGCCCCTCTCGTAAGCCTCCTTCAACGTTTCCCCATAATCTTCGTTCATCACACCTTTCATCTTTAGATCTTTGTTACCTGCCATTGAGATACTTCTCAGTGATCAAGAAGCAAAATAAAAATTTTAGGAAACAAATATAACAATTATGGAAACATAATAAACCCTAAATATTTATTATGTAGATGTAAGATCTAAATAAAATTCACATCAAATATATATCATCCCAAAATATCTTCTATAGTTAGATCCTCTAAATTTAACACGATTTATAAAATATTTAGAGAATTGAAAATGAAACCGTAACTGGAAATATAACCCTAGCATGATTTTATTAAATAAAAAATGAAAAAAGAACCTAGCGACAGTTTTCTCCAACCATAGATCTGAAATAGACTAAGCAAGAACATATCTAACAACAGAACAACATATTTTATATGCAAAAGGATGGAAAGAACAAAGAGAGAAAATACCGTTTTCGGAAGAGAGAATTGAAGACGAAGAGTTTCTTGGTTATTGTAGAGACTCGATTGAGGTTTATATAGATAAAACTAAACTTATACATTAGTGGGTCTAAAGGATTAACATAATCAGGTAAGATTTCTAAAAGCCCAAAAGATATTTGAAATTATGGAGCCCAATATAATTTTGAGGCTTATATTAAAACCAAAAATTTGAATCTAGTTTTCAAAATGCATTAGATAAAATTTAATATGATTCAGTTAAATACATGATTCTGTTCATTACGTGATTTTCTGCAGGTAGTGGAAGAATGATTTGGTAGTTAAAATGTAAATGTGGCTACATGGTATCATTTCCGGTTGCATAATATAGTATAGATTCTTGAAAACGTCATAATATATAATGAAAATTTAACTAAATTTAATAGAAAATATAAGGGAAATGAATTTTAAGTTAGATAGTCACATTAAAATGAAAACAACGTTCTTGAAAGAATCAGAGATTCTGGAAGATCTCTTTGTAAACGACATTCATTGTTTGTCTCTGAGGCTTCCCTTCATCGTCCACAATCAAAATCTTCAATCCCTCTTTGGATGTAACTCTTGAAATCGTCACTTATAATTGGCCATGAGAAAAAACATACCTTGGTAGGTAAATGCCCACTTCTGATAGAGATTTCCCCTCACTCCTATTGATTGTAATGGCAAACGCTACAGAAATAGGAACTTGCCTCCTCCTCATCTTGAAAGGTAACTTCTTGTCAGAAGGGGTAATAGAAAGCTTAGGAATAAGAACAACTCAACCAACCTTATCACTATCTCCTGTAATAACGTTTGCCTTTATAATGTTAGGGTACATCTCTGTAACTTGAAGTCGAGTTTCATTCATTAATCCGCCAGTGAAATCTATGTTTCTGAGCAACATGATATGACAACCAATCTTTAAGCGAAGACTATGGTTTGGCGAACCTGAGACTTTGATGGTATTTAAGAAATCTGGAGTCAGAGCTTGATCGTTAACTGAAAATTTATCTGAAGCATCTATCGTATCAGAATTTAAGTAAGATCATTTTATCACCTGAAATATTTATAAAAAAAATAATTAACTTGATATATTAATGTACAATAATAAAATCATATTAAAAGCCTTGAATTAATAACTAACCATCAAGTTTATCCAACATGTGTTGATTAATCTTCTCGACATCCTGGTTAGTTGGACAGAGTATTGCTCTCTCTTGGAAAAACTTAGGTTCCTTTTTCTGATGTAAAGAAACAACATCACCATACACAGCTTATCTTATAGACTCAGTCGGATCATCTGAATCAAGAATAAGAGACTCTTCCGGAATATCAATTAGAGCCTCGCCATCGTTGTTGTCACCTATGTTTCCATCTCCAACATCTAATATCCACTGTGAAAACTCTTCCAAATCTCTAGCTTCTTCAGGAGATAAATCGTTTGACATCAACCTCATATTTTTTGTTAGCTTCTAACACTTTTTGACATGCTTCCAAAGATAAGAGAAATTTAAAGATGTCAAAACAATTTCAGCTCTTATAGCTCCATGAATTACAGGCAAAACATGTCTAAAATCTCCTCATAAAACAACAACTTTGCCACCAAAAGGAAAATTTTCATTATTCCCAATAATGTCAGCCATACTCCTATCCAATGATTCAAAACAATGCTTTCTCATCATCGGCGCTTCGTCCCAAATAATCAGAGAAGCTGCCTTAATCAAATTCGCTTGGTCAGATCTCTGAGTTAGTGTGCAAGTAGAAAACTCATCTGGATTAATTGGTATCCCAAATTTAGAATGTGCTATCCTCCCCCCCTGGTAGTAGCAAAGAAGCTATCCCACTTGATGCAACACTCAAACAGATTTATCCTCGGTATCTAATTGCAGCAGACAATAATCTCCACAAAAATATTTTCCCAATTCCATCAAACCCATAGACAAAAAAATACACCTCCTCTATTCTCTAAGACAGCACTAAGAACATCAGCATATATCTTTCTCAGATCGTCCGTCATTTTTTCAAAATCAAGATCGTGATCAGCTTTTAACTGCTCTTTGTCATATCCAAGCTCGCCCATTATCAAAACATTCTCCTGGAGTGCAAAATCAGCTATTGGCTTTGGCATAGAATCACATGCCTCTAAAGAAGTACCGTTCCTCTTCAAAATATTCTCAATCTCGTGAAGACTTAGCTGTTTTATCTCCTCTTCACTCAAATATAAATCTACAAAAATTCCATGCCTCAGATTAATATTAAATATCCCAAATAATGATTAGAGTGTATTATTGGAGAGTAAACATACCTGGTCTATTTAATAGCTTTCTTTGACGATGCTCAATATCTTCAGATAATAATTCCCAAACCTTTTCCCAAACAACTTCTAGCTTCGGAAAACTATCAGACATGAGCATGATCACAAAACATTGACGCATATAGGACGCTGAACCTGAAAAACTTGTCCTCACAATATCATCAATGTATTCATGATCGTCTTCTAATAAACCCCGAGCAAAGCATGTCTCTTTGTAGGAAATACTCAATGTTGTTGAACATTTTAAATATCCTCGTAGCATGTGAAACCTCTTACAATATTCAGCAAGACACGCATATAAAAGGCTTATTCAATCTTTCTTGGGACGTAGTTGATTCTACCAATACTGAATCATCTTTTTCTATTAGTAAACTTGCGTTATTTTTTATTCCAGACAAACCAAGTTGGAATTTCATCTAGAGTGAGTGTCCGAGCAAAAGCGTTTACCTTGTTTAATTCAAACCAGCCCAAAAACATGGTATCTTCAATCAGAACGCGGTTTGTAATCTCTTCATATGTGTCATCATCTTTGAAAACAATAATCTGTTTTCCAGGTAGATGAAACTGAATCCTCTCAACTGTTACGGAACGATCGTGAATAGAGAACTTAAAATTTATCCACGCACCTTCAGGTCCTGACACATGTCTACATAAAGACAAATGCATCATCTTAAAAAACTATGTATACTCATATAAGTATTAGAAAAATACATGCAGTTGAAGAAGTATTTGATTTCGTTTTTCTTCTCCTCAGTTGAGGTAACATCAGTAGAGACAGTCTCAACAGATTCTCCTTTTTTTGGTAATCTTCTCTCTACTTTCAACAAATACAGTACACCGATCATGTCCTTTATTAATATACTTAAATAAGTACTTAATAGAGCCAGTCTGATTACACCATTCAACATTAATGTGAGCTCTATATCGAAGTGAGAGTGCCTTGTTATAAGGAATGACATATCTATTGTCACATTTGAAGCCATTTTTTTCAAAGAAATGATCATATTGTTCTCTTCTTCAGTAGACAGGAAATCCTTCTCTGTTAACCGTGGTCTTCTCAGCAAAAACTTTAGGATATAGCTTAGAACATTTACCATTCTCCATGCAAGGCGAATTCATGTTGACAGCTCCACAAGGACCATGAATCATCGTATCTTTAACCACTTCGAATAGGTCAGGTTCCTTCTCTTTATCAGGAATTTCAGCTGAAATGATATTGTCGATATCTTCAGTTTTAGGAAATTTAGAGCCAGGAGCCATAAAAAGCAAAATGTGAGCATGAGGGAGACCACGCTTTTGGAATTCAGTGGTATACATAGCTGCATTAGAAAAAAACAGGAAAATTAAAATAATAACTTGAAAAATTAGCAGGAAGAAATGATCAAGTGTAAAAATTACTCACATGCCACTGTTTTTCCCAAGAGCTCTTTATTTGTTAAATCAATCATCAGGGATTCAATTTTACACTTGAACAGTCTACAAACTATATCAGGTATGTCTTCCGCGGTTAGTTTGGGTACCTGTAAATACCTGATAATTTCAGGCCACTTAGGATTGCAAGTAAAGGTTATGAATATATCAGAAAAACCAAAGTGTTTACAAATCGTCATGGCATCTAAATACATATCCTTCATGTATCTTGGTCCTCCAGTAAACGAAATTGGCAATAGAAAACGACTTCCATGGTCGTGCATATCAATTTTCCCATCATTCTCAGCTTGTTGAATAGAGTCAAAAGAATATGATCTTTGACTCTTCTAATTCATTCGTAGATAATGAAGTTTGTTAGCCTCTATGGTAGGAATCAACCAAGAATTGCTGGAACAACCTCTTAGAATGAAGAAGAGCATGACTCTCTCCCTCCCTTTCATGAAGCCGGAAAGCGTACCATTGCCTCATACTGATATTCTACCTCTTATGCTTTGAAGTAGCATCAGTTGTTCTTTTATTAATACCAAGTCTGAATCCATCTTCACCGTATGTAAAAATAAGAGGGTATTGAAGTGCCAAATAAGGTGGATGTATCTCACTGATCCTTTTAAGCCATCCTATATGCTTCTCTTCTAGAACGATATCTCTTGTATACATGTCCAAACTGAAATCTCGTGGTATAAGTGCGGCAACCTCTGATGCAGTAGAAGTATCATATGTCCTTCCATCTTTCTTCCTATTACTAATAATCCTCATATGCAGTGTTTCTTCAGGATAAGTTTTAGACCTTTCTCTGGCAGATCTAAACTGTTTCACATATGGATTCACTTCGTCAAACATTTTCACTATCCTTTCAATAACCTAATTCCTCAATCTCTCTTTCTTAGACTTCTCACGCTTTGTTTTATATTTCCTGGTAGAAACATATTATAAAATAGCTATATAGATATGTTTTGCTGGAGAAAAAAAACGTTTTATAAATAGATAGAGAATGTAATTAAACATACCTAACAATAGTCTACATGTTCTTAACTTCGTTTACAGTGTCAACAATATAAAGCTGGCCAAACTTCGGATCTCCTCCTGTGGGTGGTTTTAAACTACCCATTAAATGATAATTCTCTCGTTGAAGAACAACCATTTTTGGTCCATGCCCTGGTGGAGCAGATCGATCAATTTTACCACCTAGAGAAGTAAATGAGAAAACCATATTTAATTGTTTGATGTTCTACCGTAAGTATCTGCTGATCTCATCGTCATCTCTTAGCAATTTCGTTATAATGTCTGGTGAAGGCTTAAGTAACAGAAGCTGAACTTGACCTTGACCACAACACAAAGAAAATTTTGGTTTTCTACTCTGACGTCAAGGCGTTCGCCATACCACATTATTGTGTCACAGTTTTCGCATTTATAGACTGGATCACCTTCATCAACACACGCTAGACCGTTAGAAAAAAGAGATATAAAGTTTGAAACAATAAACTTTTCAAAACAAAATAGGTCAACATATAAAAAAAATGTAGCGTATTACCCAAGTTGTATTTAGAAGGTGCTTTCTTTTTTCTAGGCTTTGAAACTGTAAAAATATGTAAAAATATATGAATCTGTATAGAAATTGTGTTTTAATAAAATTTTTCATGGTTATATTACCAATGCGCTTAGATACGGACCATCCCTTCTTAACAGGTTTCTCTTCAAACATACTCTTGAACAACTTTGCCATACTCTTTATCCTAGCTCTTTGATCATCAGGAACATCATCGGGAACCGTTGAAACATTCTCTTCTGTTCATATGCACAGATTTTGTCTCAGTGTCCGAATTATTATCATATACGTTATCTTCCTCTTCACAGCTTATATCATAGACCTGTGCATCTTGGTCTTCCACAAATATATTGAATGGGTCGAAAAAAGCATAGATTTGTTATGACATACTTAAATTAAATTCAAAATATTTAGGGTACCTTCAAATAATTCAACGTCTACAGAACCAAACTCCAATTCATTTTCATTCACATCATTTTCAGAGTTCGAGAATGCTTCCAATAGATTAGTAGGGCAGATCTCCGAAGATGTTGTCTTACTCACCATATTGGATTGTAGTACAAAGCTACCAGATATTGAAGATAAATCAGATAAACCTATAATCCGAGAACATTGTTAGAAAACCATTAAAAACATTAACTTATTTTGTTAGTAATATAAATAAATCTTACCTAATGTATTGGATCTATGTTTTTAACCTCTTGAAATCACTTTTTTATTTCCTCTATCCTCGACTGGTAAGATTAGGTTAAATAGGTAGATGTTAGGAATAGGATAATGAAATGTGTAACCATCAAAATAAGGGAAAAAATAGTACCAGTCAAATCATTAATAGGGTGTGATTCGGATAAAGGATGATTATAGACTTCTGATTGCGGGGTAGTTGGTGAAGACTAATATATATTAGTAACATCACCCAAAATGGTACTGAAAACTCTCTTCAATGGCAAAACACCAGATTTCTTCTGCCTAAATTTAGGTGTATTATTAAGTTCGGAGTTTTGTAAGAAAGAAGAGCTTCTCTTCTTTTTTTTGATCAGCTGTCTCACTCCGTGGTCTAACATTGCTATTTATGTTCTCGTTAGTCATAGAAGCAGCAATGGTGATATCGATGAAGACACGAAAGTGGGAGGAAACCTAAACATTTATACTTTTAACTTCTGAACTTTGTAGTGGATGAAATGTAACTATTATAATTATATTAAATATTATAGGAGATCATGTCTAAGATTGGTTATAACTAATCACTATACTCAAAGATTATATTTTCCTTTTTTGTAGGAAAAGTGTTCAATAAATACACTATAGAATATTGGATAGATGTACGCCATTAACCGTGGGGGTGAATATTTTTCTATTTTGTAGGAAATGTGTTATATAAATCCAATATAGTTCACTTATATAAGTATTCCTTTATATAATTTTCCATTTTTACCAATTATAGTATATTCAATTTATGAGAGAAAAAGTTGTGCATGAGAGACAAAGGTAACTCGAAAATAATTTATGAGATTCAAAGGTAACTCCAAGTATATAAGTGGAAGAATTTAAATATTTCAAAATTCGTAGATCAAATGGGATTTATTACTCCAAGTATCTCATTTTTTGTTTCAATATGGAGCAAATATAGTATAAATCGATCCAAGTTTATTCTAGCATAGTATATTGATCTATTCTACACAACACCATGTATTTTTTCATATAAATAGATGAGTCAATAAATCGTCAAGAAAAAGAAAATATTATTAAAAATGAAATTGATTGGGTGAAAACAAAACTCAATAAGTCCCAAAAGTTGTTGACAGAAATAATGTAACCTTCAAAAACAAACGTAAAGGGAAACGAAATGGGAATTCTGAAACATAAATAAAAAAACAACATGAATTCATTCAACGGATGAATGGTTATCATTTTTTGGGATTCTCCATTTTAATCGGTTTGATACACGACTTTTAGAGGTAGAAAGAAGCTCGGGTGCTTCCTTATCGTCTACTTTGTGCTTGGAAGAAGGAGTAGAAACAATGTCATCACTCTGACATTCAAGTAACATTGGATCCTACACATTAAGCACATATGATAAATATTCAATTACTTCAAAAATTTGACATAAACATAAGATATAGATTTTAACATTTACCTCGCTTCCTTGGGTTGGAACAAAAAAAAGTTTCTGATATCTCACTCGTCATTAGCATACGTAGATCTTTCCAGACCATTCCAACTTTATATCAGCCACCCGAAGCATTGTTTTTCTGAACGTAGACTCTAAACATAAAAGTCTGTCCAATAAAATTTGTAATTGAATCGGTAAAAGGATCACTTTCTTCAAGCTATCAAGTTAAAATTTTGATATGTTATTTTTCAAATCACAATATGCAATAGAAATACTAATGTTGAAAACTAATAACGTCTTCCCAAGAACCGTTTAGTAGGGTAATAGCAGACTCATGAATAACTCATGTAGCAATAGAATCCAATAACATGAATTCAGATTTGCCAGTATCATCTTCGACCAATAAATGAATTTTGAATCTGTAGTAAAAAATATAATAAACGTTTATTAGTTTAGATTATATATAACTATTTAAAAATGTAAAAAAAAAAAGAGTATTAGTTAAGGTTTTAATACAGTGGAGTAACAGATGTTACTTTCGATTTGCATGTCTCACACCACCAAATGTGTGTAACAATCTCTCTCCCATTCATATTTCTAACGGTTCTGGAATGTGGATAAACCTTATTGTTGTTACAAGTTAAACAACCAAAATAATATCATCCCCAATTTGTATCAATGGCATAGATTATCGCAACAACTATGTAACCTACATAGTTTGTCCTAAAAAAGATAAATCTATAAATAAATAATCAAAGAGATGTTGTAAACCATATTAGTATAGTGTTTGAAAATCATATACCTCATATGTTTCAAGTAACTCCTGGAGATTCTTTTGAGGATAATGCATCCATTTATCTCGCTTTATCTGCAACTCAAGATTGTTTTCGTTTGATTCAGCCAGGGTTAACGCTTGAGAATCATCATTACCTCTGCGATTATAAATAAGTTTTATAATTTAATATATATACTATTACAAAGTGAAAACATTTTTATTGAAGAAGATAAATAACGTTGTTTAAAGTTATCTACCTCTGGTATTTCAGGATTAACAAACATCTGACTTACATCATAAGCACTTGAGATTTGGACCTCACCTATAACAAAAAATAAATCATAAGTATTTGAGTAATTACTTCTGACATATTTTCGAAATGTTTCAGTATTCAAAGAATACCTCTATATTGTCCAATCTTAGCAAATCTTAGAAGAAATATCACAATGTCTTTTGTTTCTTGGCCAACTGTATGAAGATTCTCAGCAAATTTACCCCAAAGGCAGCAATCTAATCTCCGACCATTAATAAAATTGCATATCAAGTTACAAATCAATATGTTTATTGAATTAAATCTTTTATATTAAATATATTAAACTTAGAAAAATGTCCACGAGACTAAACTCTAACTTATTCCTTTGTTTTCCACCATACACCCTATGGTTTCCAGATCACACAAGTCTTGAACTTGTCCAAATAACACCTACATAAAAATATACTCGTGTAAGATAGATACAAGACAATGAAGATAATTTATAAAAATGGGAGAAAACTAGCCAAAGTTTGTATATGTGATACTTTCTATGGTTTGAAATTAACTAGATCAAGAAACATGCTCTCATCGCAGTGTGTAAAATCGGTGATTTTGGTGGTACCATTAAAAGCTATGCGATACTTATGCTGAGTTGGTCCGTATGCTCGACCAGTGACAGACACACTGAAATGATCAATGTTCCTCCATACTCCAACATGAATATGTTTTGTCACTTCATGAATGTATGTCTTGTTACACGAGACATGGATTTTAGTTCCCTATGTAAACAAAAAAAAAATAGTATCATTTAGGTTAAACTTTTACGAAATGAAGATATCTAAATAAAAAATCTATACAAAACGATAAACTTACATTTGCATCACAAAGGATTAGTTACATGGTCTCGCCTATGTCTTTCATGAAATGTCTCCATGTATGAAGGGTTTTGACTCGGATGCGACAAGCAGTCTTCCTCGGTTTCATATCGTTCAAGAAAGGCAACTGCAAATTATTCGCCATTTTTGTTTTAGGTTTTTGAAGGAATGATGATTATAGTGGTTAAGAGAGGCTATATTTATAATATGTAGGGACGATATACATTTAGGTTACACAAATGTAGGGCAGAATATTTAGACAATTTAAAAAAAAATATCTCTTTCGAGGAATAATGAATATTTCTTGAAGATATTTTGAATTAGTTAGGAAGTTTAAAGTGTAACAATTAATAGTAATTCAGCTACAGTAAGTTACCAAAATTTATGGAATCGCACAAAGAATAGCTCACCATGATATTGATTGTGGTTAATCTATAAACTTGTACATGAAGCAATTTATTTATTTTAGTAGGAAGATAATTATAAAAAATAGGATCTGTAATATTTTCTGTACAAAACGTATCTCGTCCATTAAATGTCACCATGAGAATGATGATATATCAACATATTTGATATCACTATATGTCGTCTAACTATGGTTTATAAATACAGGTTAATGTAGTGAAACATATTTTACATATGAAGAAAAAACATGAAATGAATGACATTTGGAATATATTCTCAAATGTTTTGAAATGGTTTAGAGGTATGAAATAAATGACAGAAATAGTGAGACATTTATAAATGTTTGATATAGGAAGAGATTCATGAAAATGTTGATATAGGAAGAGAATGAAGAATCAGATATACGTAATATGTGATATGATTAATATATGTAATATAATGTGTAGTTTGAGTTTATTAAATAGTCTTTGAAATATAAGGTGTAGTACAACTATATGAAAATCTTCATATATGAAATATAGCATTATGGTTAGAATAATATGAGTTTATAAAATCGATATATAATTCATATACAACAAAATGTCAACCAAAACATTCTAATGTAGTTAATATATAGATTGAAATCATATAATATAAAGTCTATAATACAATAAATATATAAAATATAATAGTTTATAAAGTCGATATGTAATTCATTTACTAAAAAAGTGTCAATCAAAACATTTTAATGTAGTCAATTTATAGATTGAAATCGTGTAATAAAGTTTATTATACAATATAAATATATGAAATATAGTCTAGAATATGGTTTGAATAATTAATGGAAAGAGAAAGAATAAATTAGGTATATATAATATGTGATATGATTTGTAAAAATTGATATATATATATATATATAGATAGATGTAAGATTGAAAAATAAATTACTAAAATACCATATAAAGACAACTTCGATCTAAAGACAACTTCGATCCGTCGATAGAATACTTTTTCTTTTAATAGTATAGATACAAATAATAATAATTTCAACGAACAACAACTTCATTTATTCGCAAGACGTAGCAAGGGTGTCATCATTCAATAAATTTTCCAGTCTTTCATGTGATAAGATCGTGTGGGGAAGCGTGGTATTAATTAGGCACAACTGGCAAAATTTATATTTTCTCTATTTTCATATTATGTCGTTCTAATTTTTACCCAAATAAAAAAGTTTAAATATTAAGTTTTACCCGTAATTAACATGTTTTGTATTAAAATGCCACTAAATTTCCTTTTTCTTAATAAATATTTCATCTATTTCATAAATAATATTAATTTTGTAACAATTTTTTTTACTACAACAAAATAACTTGATTGTTGGAATTGTGAGTATTTTGATATGCATTAATACTTGGAACTTTATTATCTCGGTTAAATAAAAGGGAAAATTTGTAAAAATATATTTGTATGATATTTTAATTTGCACACTACACCATTATATAATTTTTTTTTTAAAACTACACATTTGTATTTGTAAATTGACTACACTATCCAATCTAAATATTTAAAAATTGTAATATTATTACAATTTAATATTACGTAAATACTTAAACTACCGAGATTTTATTTATTCTTTTCAAAACAATACCATTAAATCAACACAATATCTTTCTAAAATATATCTTATAATTTCTTTTAAAATAAAAAAACAAAATAAACTCCTTGTTCCTCGTATCTTCTTCTTCTTTTTAATTCTTTTAGTTCTCCATTTTGTGAAGCATGCATGTATTCTACCTTTTTTTTTACTTTATGTAACATCTTCCATTTGTTTTCCAATTTATGTTGTATAACTTTTACTTTTCCTAGTTTTATATTTGTGTCGTCTACATATTTGTGTTCTAGCAGCTTTCACGAGATTTTAACTTTAAGGACTGATAAATCCTGAAACAATTGCATATGCAATTGTAGAAGTCACAGTAAATCCAGTAAAATCTGATTTTCAAAGACTAGATAAATATGGATAATCACTACTAATCAGAAGCTGCCATTGAACGACATGGACCTGAGCATAATGTGGATAATCACTACGAAAACGGTGCACAAAAAAAAAGGAACCTACGAAAACAATGATTCATCATAACACCACAGCATCCAACAATACAAATATGCTATCAATTTGTTCTTGTATCTATAGCACCCAGTAAATTACTAAAGTTGGTATTATACTTTTTCAGAAGAAAACCAGAGCTAGTCTTTATGAACGCCACAAGGACATAATATAACCGTGGACTCAACATCATTTCTTTTACACAATTTTGTCAAAGTTTTGGCACAGAGTTTGGAAGGAGTAAATACTATCGACTTTCATAATTGTGGGAACCGAAATACACATTGATGATTTCCGTAAATTTAGAAACATCAAGTTAAAAATCCAAAGTTGTAATTGGGCTTTTATCGCGTTTTAGGACCTTTTAGGCCGTTTTGCGCTTTTACCGTTTTACGATTTTAGACGGTATCGTTCCATGATACGGTGCCGTTCTTATAAAATTTATCGAGTCAATCGTATAGCTTGGTAAACTTTGGTGTTTCGTTTAACTGTTGTCTTTTTATATGATTTACTTGAGTCTTTACGAGAAAATAAGTCTTTAGCTATTTTTATCGTAAAGTCCCAACGATAATACGGATCGGGACGAAACGAAAGATGTTCCGATCGCGATTCGAAGTATGATCAAGTCGAGGGACATATGCCTCGTGTCCGGGCAACGCGGATGATGCGGTTTGGCTTGGCTGGTATCGGCCCGAACAACTTGGTCAACTCACCGGCTTGGCGAGCTGGACGTCTTGTTCCAGCTCGCCCAGACGGTGATCTTGTATGGCTCGGCCAGCTCTTCGTCTGGGCGAGCTGGACGTCTTGTTCCAGCTCGCCCAAACGACGATCTGGTTTGGCTCGACCAGCTCGCCGGCTTGGCGAGCTAGACGTCTTGTTTCAGCTCGCCGGCTGGGCGAGCTGGACGTCTTGTTCCAGGGAGAGCTGGTTTGGCTCGGCCAGCGAGCTGGACATCCTGTTCCAGGGCGAGTAGTTTGGCTCGGTCAGCTCGCCGGGCGAGCTGGACGTCTTGTTTCAGCTCACCCAGACGGCAAGCTGGTTTGGCTCGGCTAGATCGCCGGCTGGGTGAGTTGGTTTGGCTCGGCCAGCTCACCGGTTGGGCGAGCCGGACGGCTACGACCGTCTTGCTAACCCGGCGAGCTGGTCGGTCCCGACCAATCTGGTTGTTTCGGTGATTTGGACATTTAGGCCTTTCTTGCTAAGTCGGTGAATTGAACGTTCTATCGTTGTTTGTGAAATTTTCTGATGATTTTCGTGGTTGCGCTTGTTAGGTTTACAGAGTTCCTGTGTTCAAAAAGTTTTTAGAATTCTTTCCGATTTGTCATCGTGTCTTTAACAAACCTATTTTGAACTTTGCGGAGAGTTATGGTTGTTTATTCCGTCGTAAACAATCGTAGAGTTCGTAAGAGTTCTTGCGAGCGGTTTGAACTTGTTAGGCAAATATGGTAGAATTAGGCGGAACTTTAATAATCAAAATTCCAAAGATGGATAGTAAAATTTTGATTATAAAAATGTGGAGTAAGTTTTCAAATTCGTTACTCACTTCTTCCCACATAATTTATTCTAAGGTAGAGAAATCTTTTCTTTCTTCTCTTTCCCTTTTCCTTTCCCCTTTTAAGATTTTTGATCATGTTTTCTAAGAGGAGAACTCGCTCTACGACCAGCTCCGAGCACTGCATCCTTGGTGAGTCTAGCTCGCCACATCGTGTCGTAGAGCTGAAGGAAGAGTTTGTGATGCCTCTGGCTGATCTTGGGGAGGTAGATGCGTATCAAGCAGCCGGGGGACGACGCAAGGCCTACCAAGCCCGGGACTTAGGTTCCACCTCCATTCTACGCCAATCGCATTGATGGATGTCCGAGTCTAACCACTCCCAATGGCCTTGATTCCATTCAGTGTTTCTGTCGTATTTCGAACACGGGAATTTTGTCTTCCAACGGCTGGAGAGGATCATGAGACCGCACCCTATGGCTATTTCACGTGCTATGATGCGTTCTTGATGTAGTGTCACCTTTGGTTTCCGATTCCAGAGATTGTTTTTCGGTTTTTTCATTGTCTCGGGCTGTCGATAAGTCAAATGACTCTGTGCAGCTTACAACAACTTGTCGGGATTTTGGTACTGAGCTATGAACAAGGCATAGCTCTTGATGCCGACCACCTTGAAGGATTACTAAAGCCCGACGGGGATTCATGTAGGGTCTGGTTACGCCCTCGTCGTGACATGTCGATCGTTACTGGCTTTACGTTGAACTATCCTTTTGGAATAAACATTTTTTCTATCTTCCTGTCGATAATGCATCGGTGGAGGAGAACTGCATCTCTTTTTTCAAGACCAGATGGGGTCGGAAAGATATCGTGAATCGATTGCGTGCAATTTTTTGTTTAAAATTTTGATCTCATTTGTTTGCATTTGTCGTTCCAGAGACCAACCGTCTTCCTCCGTTTCCGGAAGGCATGCTTACTGTTAAGAATTTGTTTTAAGGGGAAGAACGCTATTGGTATAGTTTTACTCCGAAGCGTGTTCGCCATGCAGTTGCTCTCCGTCGATCTCGATTTCTGCCAAACTCGCCGGTTCCTGATGAAGAAGAGCTGAGTATGGAGGGCTTTGTTCCATACGAGTCGCCGACGAGGTGGGATAAGTAGTAATTTCGTAAGGACAAACGTGTGGTTGTTGATGACTATGCATCTGATGGTACCGACTCCACCCCTGGTAACATAGTCAAACATTTCCTTGACAGTCAGGCGGATGAGAACGACTGGATTCGTACCAATGGGTCGTCGAATTTTGATTTTTTAGATGGCGAGCCTAGCCATGCTCCGGAATTCGTCAAAGCATCCGAGCAAGTTAATCAGGTTAGTCTCTGTTTGTTGGTATAAAACCGAGAAATTTTAACTGATTTCTTAGTTATTTAATATATATTTATGATTTTATTATTTTATAATACGCAGAAAAATATAA
>JABAYD010011851.1:0-10745 GCA_014822095.1 Diplotaxis tenuifolia
ACTTCAAGTTTTAGGTCAATTCTGCAAAACCCCCATGAATGAAAGTAGAAAACAAAAACCAAGTTCTTAAGAAATGATAAAATTGTTCAATAAAAACAAAAACTAAATTAAAAATTTCAAATTTCAATCGCTACCTTCAACTATCAATATTCATGTAACAGATAAATAATATTTTAAACTATTTTGGTTACAATTGAAATCATATTTGGTATACATTCTTTTTTGGAATTTTGAATGTTTTGGATTTTATCGGATATTCATTTAGTTTCGGGTTCGGTTCGGATAATAACCATAACTCATAATACCATAAAACAAGATCCATTCATTCGGAATTTGCATCGGATTCGAATCGGTTCATCGGTTCAGGTTTTCGGGTTCGGTTTATGCCCAGCCCTGGTCTTAACCAATTGCATCATTTAACTAACTAAACAATAATATTATTTCGTAGATCCCACTATCACGCCACGTAAATAAAGACCAGGAGAAAGTACAGAGACATAGTATAGTAGAGTTACAAACTGCGGACATGGAAGATTGAAATTATAACAAGCAGTGGTAGCCTTAAAGGTACGGATCGGATAATATGCAAACTCTTCTAAGGTTGTTAGTGATGTAAATATACGAACAGATGATATCAAGTTCAAACGTCTGTTATGCTTTTAATTATATCGAACTTTATAAAATATAGTTCACAAACAGCGTTAAGACAGCCAAAACATTATAATTCCATGGCTTGCAAGTAGCAACTGTATATACAAACACAACCTCATCAGTCTAGTCTCGAGAATTCTTGTTTATGCCAAGCCTGTCAATGCAAACCACGCATCAGGACTGGACTTCCACGCGAGCTGGAAATGTAAAATCACTCATCATCATCTCCATGTTTCAACAAGTAGATTGGATCTGGAAACTGCGCTAGCTTGACTTCCAACATCTCAGTCCCCGGAACATTGAACTCCGTACTAACTTCCACCTCTTCTTTAGATGAGGAATCATCTTCTATATCATTTCAATAAGAAAAAAAAGAAAACAAGGAATCACCACACACATCAGTGCATACAAAATATAAATATATCAGCTTCATTATATAATATATTCATATAGACAAGAATTCCAGAAGACAAAACATAATGTCCCGTTCACTGTCTATACATACCACCCCTAAAGATCTCATCTCCAATATTCAAAACTTTCTACCTCTTGCTTAGATGAGGAATCATCACCATCTATCATTTCAACAAGAGGCAGAACAAGGTACCACCATACATATCAGGACAAACAGAATACAAAAGATACCAGTTCGATTACATCATAATGTTCATGCAGACAAGAATTCTAAAAGACATGTCCCCTTCACTGTCTAAATGTATCCTCCCTAAAGATCTAATCTCCAGAATCAAAACTTTTTATCAGAAACTCAAGGATGAAGCATTTTACCTCCCATGGCGGAAGAATATTTACTCAAAGGACCATTTTTAAAACTAAAAACCATAAAACAACAATTAACGGATTCATATACAATATCAGGGAAGTACCTGGAGGAATGAAGAAGGAGGAGCAAGGCCAGCCAGAAGGAGAAGAAAAAGAGAGACTCTCCTCCTCCGTCAAGGGATGCGTCGCCTGGTCGACCAAATTAGCGATCTTCGCGGCCGTGTTCTGATGCGGTGGGACCCAGAAGGAGGATCCGGGGGCGAAAGGGAGCCAATCAGGAGTCGAATTCTGAACGACGATCCTCCTAACAAACTCGTTCAGCTTCTTCCGAACCGCAGCTTCGGCCTCCGCCCTGGAAGTCGCTGATGAGGAAGAATCGAGGTCGATCTCGATGAGATGAGGTTTTGACGAAAAGGGACGGCGGTTGAAACAGACGAGGCTTGGAGCCGCCGTGTTTAACGCCGGCTCATTGAAGCGACCGAGGAAGAATCTTCCGTGGGGAATTAGGGTTTTTGACAGCGATCGGGACATTTTTAGAGAGAAGAAGAAAACAGCTTTTGACATTTATAAAACATGTCCGAGTAAGGCGGTGTCACGTGTGTACAACTGAAACGGGTACTAAAAACATCCGAATTAATGAGATCCGACGACCCGTGTATAGAACTAAAACAATCGGCCCATTAAATCTCATTCGAGATGTTTGAATTGGGCTTTAATGGGCCGATTGATCTTTTGTTTAACTCAACAAACATTCATTCCAACTTAGCCAAAGTTCTTACACAACAGGTTTATCAACATCTACAAAATATTTAATCTAAGGAGACATAACAGAAAACAATACAGTAGCATTATTCTCAAAGGAGAGAGCCTCTTTTGCAATTCTGTCAGCAGCTACGTGCCTCTATCTTCCTCTGAACACTACTCTAGCGTCTCCCAACTTTGCAAGCAAGTGATGTATGTCTTGAACATAGGAGTGAATACTAGGACGAATGTTACTCTCTTGCAAGGCTTGAACTAGTTCATTGCAATTTGATTCAAAAATAAGTTTGTAGTTAAGCCTTACCATCGTTGAGATAGAATGTGCCGAGTAATCAAATCTGGTGATTCTTAAGTTTGAGGAATAGTCTTTTGTTAGATTGTGATTTGCTGGATCACTGATATTAATCTTCTAACACTGCCAGTGAAAAAAAAATCGGCTAATTCTTACATCAACGGAAGCCAATGATTCCGATCAATATATAAATAAACGACTTGTACATAAACATACATCAGTTACACAATTCAAATTCAATATATAAACTTTCGAAATCTTGTTTTAACATGCATTGAGCTAATTTTTATTAGTCAAACGTTATAAAAGATGAGTTGTCCTTAACCGGTGAGGGGGAATCAGTCAATTCATGAATCAATAGGAGTCAACTGTGCGATCAATACATAAACATTTCACATGTACGAAAATATACATCAACTAATGTAAATTCAAATTCAATAGATAAACTTTTGAAATCTGATTTTGTTTTAGCATACATTGAACTAATTTACGTTAATAAAAAAATATGCAGGAACAGCTATCTGTCATAGGTTGATTATGTGTGGGGGGCGGTAATGTATTACCTTGTAATTAATTCGTATTACATGGTAATTAGACTGAGAAAAATAAATCATTTAGGTTAAACAATGTCGTTCTTTTTTATTCATAGTTGACTTTTCTCTTCACTCTTTGTTCTTTGACTTCTTCGAAAAACATCCTAAGCCAAAATAAACAATAGAGGATGAAATCAAACAAGAAAAAAACGAGAATGTCTACCTTATCCAGTTTTAATTCCTCTTCTGGCCCATGTAACCATTTAGGTAATTATCCATGCTTATGTTAAAATTAGGACTGTATACACTTATTTCTCTCTCTTCGATTTTTTTTTCTCTGTTCTTTTTTCTATGTTAAGGTTTATGTCGAAGAAGTTGAAGTCAAAAATTTCAAGAGAAAAGTCAACTAATTAATCACACAAGAACAATACTGTTTGGCCCAAATGATTTTTTTTTCAGTCTAGTTACCACATCATACGATTTAATTACCAGGTAATACAAAAAAAACATTTATCTCTTGTAATGTTTGACCAATAGAAATTAGGTCAAAATCATCAAATTTTAACAGTATCATGAATAGTTATCTAAATGATTAACTGGGCGAGAAGAGGAATTAAAGCTGGATAAGCTAGACATTCTCATTTTTCTTAGTTTGATTTGGTTCTTTATTGTCTTCTCTATATTAGGATTTTTGTCGAAGAGTTTGAAGAACAAAATGTTCAAGAAAAAGCCAACTAATGAATCACACAAGAACGACATTATTTGTCCTAAATGATTTATTTTTCTCAGTCTAATTACCATGTAATAAGATTTAGTTACTAAGTAGTACAATAAAAACACACATAGTGAACCTATGCATAATATTTGACTAATGAAAATTATGTGAGTGCATGTTAAAACAAGATTTCAATAGTTCATGAATTTGAATTTTATATTAGTTGATGTATATTTTCGCACATGTAGTGTTTGTTGGACCTAATTCCAACATCGGGAAGATGGGCCCAGGCCCAAACATCAATTGACGGAGGCAAGCCCACACCGAAGACAAACGACGCTGAGACCATCGTCGGGCCCAATTTCAGATAGCGAAAGAATGGGCCCAAGAACAAATATCGACACATAAAGCCGAGCCCAAACCAAAGGAGGACGACGTCGAGGTCGTGGTCCCAGAGATCACGGATACGGTTGAGAAGTATCAGCAAGAAACCCACTATAAGAGGAGGAAGAAACAAGAGAAGAAGACACGTTAAAACCCTAGAGCTTAGACACAAACAAAGATCGATCTCGTCCGCCTCACTTATTTCCCTTTTGTTCGATCTCATTGTTATTTCATCTCGATCTTGAGTAACCTATTTGTAATCAATCCATTATCAATAAAGTCTATTTTTGTCAACCGATTTCCGATTAGATCGTTGTGTTCTAAGAGCATCGTTGCCCACTTCTTTTGTTTTCCCTAAATTAAACCCATAATCACTATCAATACTTCGTGTAAATTTTAGAATCTACAGTATTTATGTATTGATCTGGGCAGTCGGTCCCTATTGATGTTGGAACTGGCCCATTTTATGTGATTTATACGGATACAAACCTTTTGATCTTGAAGAGTAAGCAAGTCTAGTAAAAGAGTTTATTTGTTATTTTCATGTTCTACTTTATGGTCAACTAGTGTTTTTGAGCTTGAAAAACTATGATAGGTTTTTGGTAGTGACTCTCTTTGCTTCTCTATTTTTTCTACAGCTTTGGTTCATCCAGATAAGCTTTGCTTCATCCAGATAAGCTTTGCTTCAACTCTCAAAACTCAAAAGGTGAAGAAGTATTCTTCTATGAGACTATTTGCTCCAAATATGCAAGCTACGGTAGTAGATTAGAGCTTTGTTTTTTTTTCCTTTAAATATGCTCCACCATTTCCGTATAAAGCAAAAGCAGAGTTAGTTTTGGCTTGTGTTGTTTTACATAACTATCTTCGTAAAGAATGTCGTTCGGACACGTTTCCTGAAGAAATTGATGTCATCGCTGGTAACAAAAGGAATGTTTTAGGAATAGGTGAAGATGAGTACATGGATGACCATGTTCAGAATGGTAGTCAAGAACAACAGAGAGTGAGTGCTAATAATTGGAGAGGAAATATAGCATCAACCATGTGGACAGATGCTATGCATATGAGATCTTGATGCATCAACAGTTTACTTTGCTATTAGAAGTTCTCTTTTCTGTTACATTTTTAAATTTATATTTCATATTGTCGTTTATGAATTTGATTTTTTTGATAAACAATTTTGTTCTATTATATTTGCGTTGGTAAGCTCTTGAGCTTTCTTGAATATCGTCAATAGGCTGTTGTTCAAACTCGTTGCAGCGAGTGAATAAGAAGAGGTAGTAGACGAATTGGAACAAAACGGAGAAAGAGATAAACTTTCTTACTCTCTGATTTTACGCTCATCGTGATATAACACGGTGATAAATATGATATCTAGCTAGGTCTAATAGGCTCTGTTTTTTCCTCTCTCAAACGAAGGAAGAAGATAAAATAATGAAATTGTGTTAAAGTTTGGAAAAAGTTAAGTTAATGCAAATTTAATTTGGGTTGGAAACACACTCAGTTTGAAGAGAGATGAAAAAAAAACAGAGCAAATTGTACTTTGAAGAGTACTCTGAAATATTAGATAAAGTAATCTTAATCACTCTGAAATTCAAGAAAAAATCCTAACCAAATCCCTTTTTCTTTTTTTCTCTAAATCCCACCTATATAACATGATTTAGTACATATCTCTCTAAACTCTAATATTTTCAAATCCACTTAAAGTTTTAAAATTCACAATTCAATACACCCCCTTAAGTAATTATACTAATTGTTAAAGAGCATAAAATATTGCGATAACATAATAAATTGATAAAGGGATATAAGTATATTAGTTATGAATTGATTTTATTTTTTCTTCTGTAAAATTTCATTGTTCTATAGAACACAACTAGTTTGATTTACTTCTTTAATATATGAGAGGATATTATAGGGTTTAAGATTTTGGGTTTTGGTTTGAGGTCTATTACTTAGGTTGAAATTAGAGAAGAAACTAGACATATGTGTTTCATCAAGAAAAAACTTCTATAAAAAACTTCAAAAACTTCTTAAAACTTTACTTAGGAAAATGTAATAAATCTGAAAGTTTTTTTGGTAAAATTTTAAGCTAATAAATCTGAAAGTTTATAACAACCCCAAAACAAAAGCAAACGAAAAAAGGAAACATTTTAGAAAATTTACCAAAGACAAGCATATCCATACTTCATGTTTTGGATCCTCGAGACTTCTACACTATATTTTTCTTGTTACAAGACTTAAACTAGTTTTGGAGTAAAAGATTGAACGGATATAGGACAAGAGAGATGAACGAAGAATCACTCTTGCCTCATTATATAAATTGATCAAGCTACAATTAATATACACTATAGAAATAGTTACATACGGAGAGCTATAATGTTCAAATTAAACCTAACAAAAAGATGTTTGACAATTACTATAAATTACTAGACTTAATCTAACATATGTGCCTACCCGTTACTTTAATACATTATTGTTTTTAATATATGTGTATTAAAAATATTATCTTAAAACATAAATTGTATTTGTATTAAAAATTAATAAATAATCTAACATTCTTATATATACATATATATTTATTTATGAAATGTTATAACTTACTATCTTGATCATTTATATTAATATAGTCTTTTTATTAAATCAGCGAAATGGTGACGATAGAAAGATCATTGCTATATTGCTATATTTATAATAATAAAGTTGAATTATCTGCGGGTTTCGACACGTGCCACTTCTTAATTGGGTTTGGTATCAAGCTGATTTAGTTGGGCCTAAAATAATTTTAATGGTCCGTTTTAGCAACAACCCAATACCTCTTCCAAACCTAGCTTGGTCATTGCAGCAGTCGAGCAACGGCGACTCCATCACTCATCTGGAAATTCATCGGTCTTTGCAACTCGGCGTTACGGTGTATTAATGTTGATCCACTCTAAATCAATCAATTTTGTTCTTAACTTCTTTATTAAATTTCTCAACTTACATCGCAAACCCCTACTTCCTGAGACTGTAAATAGAGATAAAGACCTCTCCAAACTTCATTGATTCACAAAATTCAATCATATGCCTTCGCGACCTGCAACGCTGATGTCATCCCAGATCCTTTTTTCCGATTTGAAATCCGACAGTATTCCTCAGACGGTGGTTATGCGATGCGTCTCCTTCGTTTCTAGAAAGCAACCAACGTTCTCTCCCAACCAACGTCACAAAAGGAAGAAAACTTAGACGAGTCATCATGCTCTGCTTGATGAAAAGGTGGAACTCTTCATATTCCCTCAATAACGATTTTTCTAATATTTAAAAAAAATTGGTAAGATTTTTCTAATATTTGTTCACGGTTTATGATTTTATTATGTTGCTTCTCTAATATTTGTTTTAGTTCCTTGAGAACATTATGTTGTGTTGGCTTAAGAAACCAACATTTGATAAATACAATTGTTCGATTCTCTTCTATGCAATCTTTCCTTTTGAACTGACATACCCTCTTGGTCAGTGTTATAGATTTGAAAGCCTGGTCCCTTTTTGTTTTGTTTCTATGTTTGTTCGCATATTGTGTCTTCTTGATTATGTTCTTTTTGATTGTCTTCTACAAAACTTTGTTTTTCTTTGAGTTTCCTGTTGGGTGTAGTTGGGCAAACCTATCTTCTTTGTTTCACTGTTAAAATCATTATAGACTCACTGGAAATTTGCAAGTGTTCTTAAATGAAATTTTTTTTATTACCCTTCTCTCAGGTAACTATATTGCAAGTAACGACATGATTCCAGAAACTCATATGCATTATCATTATATCGTCTAACACTGTCTGATTTCGTTATGCCTCATTCACCAAGCATTTAAAAAGGATCGATATATATTCTTTAACGTATAACTAAAAACCAAGAATAAAAAAATGAAAACTAATATAAGTTTTAATCTGTTGTGATTTAGAATTCAGTACATTTTTGGAAATTCCAAAATTAATAAAAAATGTTTTATCAAATTAATAAATAGTTTATTTTGCTTTCGAATATAAACATATAGATGATTCAAACAAGCATATATCTTATATAATAAAGTTGTTCTATTTCTCCACATGTCTTTTTTTTTACATAAAACACTCAAAATTTCTTTTTATTTGGATTCTTTATGTTCGTTTGTTTTGTGGGCTCTTCTTCTAAATATTCATACTTGCGCATCTAGGTTTGTCTCTGCTTCAACCACACATGCACTCAGCTCCTCCTCCCTCACTCTTCCTCTCTTAAAAGCTCCGACCACCAACTCTGTAGTCTCTCTCTTGATTCCAATAATCATAAATAGTAAGAACGTTCCTCATCATATCCTTAGATCGATTTAGCGTCTTTGAATTATGGTTCTACTTGGATCATGTCTTGGAAAGATGATATTTTTACCCATTTTGGCTTTGTTATTTTATTTTTTCTTGAATTCACAGATGCATTTCGATTATATAAAATAATTGTCGTTGGATTTCGAAAATTATAGAATTGATTCTCTGTTATAATAGTCGTTGGATTTTTGAGAATTATTGAATTGTTTCTCTTTTCTTACATGCTTTTTTTTTCTGTGACTATTTGTTCAAGCTTTTGCTCATTGGTGATTCTGGCCTTTGGCAAATCATGCTTGCTTCTAAGGTTTGCTGTAAGTTATTGCATATCTCTCTCTATCTCTATACGGGGACATTATTACATGTTCACGTAAATATTCCTCACTGAAGGACAGAGGCACTGCAACGAAATCCCAAATGTAGTTTTGCTGGAGATTTCTGAAAAACAAAGGAATGGTTATAAACAAAAGCATACATGTAAAAGGTAGCAAAGCTTGCAAGCATTTTTTTTACATGTGATGAAATAAAAGATAAAAATATGGCATTGGTTGTTTGAGTGTTTTTTTTTTCTTTTGGGTTTTTGGTTTCATCTATATCATTATTTTCTCAAATTGGAGCTACTTGTGGCGAACGACCCGTTGTCTTACGAAGCACCTCACTCTCTCATATATGAAAGGTGAAACCACAACTATGGTTTCAATGAACAAGATAGTGATCACGCTTTGCTTCATTTACTACTTTGATATGCCCTCGCACTTCTTTTTCACATCTTTAGAAAATTTCACCCACCAAAAAAAAACTAACTTAATCAACAAATTCCAAAAGAATATTTTGCACAACTGAATATGATGGTGACAAAAAAATATATTAATTTCTAAGAGAATAATACTCAGAAAATTTGGCATAGTCGCAAATATTGATTGTGTCATATTTTTATCCATATATTTAACTTTCACTTATTTTAAAAATAAATTCAAAAACTGATGGATAAAGTAAATAAAATTAGATTCTTCATTTATTATATATATATATATATATATATATTTAAACATTAAATAGTTTTAAAATAATTTAAAATATATATATATAAATCTGGCGCGTAGCGCCGGCAAACCACTAGTAGTAATATAAACAATTGTAGGTAGTCGTTGTTAAATAAAACAATTATATCAACCATTTATCCATAGCCAAAGTGTAACTATTTAGCTACAGACGGTTTCTAGCTATATAGTTACGGATTGTTACAGTTTGCCACATATTTAGCAACAAAATTAAAATTATGGCTCCGACTGGTGACCTTTATAGGAACAAAATGAACGGATAGGAAAGTAACGAACAGTAATAAAATAGCAGGAATGAAAATGAATAATTGTTCCTCCCCAAATTCAATAAAGAATAGTTTTGTTCATTATTTCTCTACAAAAAATGAGAAGGAAAAACTATTCCTTGTGAATGGTGATTTTTTTTAGGAATGAAAAAGAATTGACTATTCGTTCTTGTTCCGTGGTTACCATTCAACCCCTATGTGTTCTGTCGGTATATTTATTGCTAATAAATTTGGTAATGGAAATGTCTTCGTTGGTCCGCAGCTATATTAATAAATTCCTATAGTGATAGTCCATGGCCAATTATTATAGTTTGATTATTTGTAAATGTTATTTATGTGAATGAAGACGGGAAAATCATCTTATAGTTGAGTATAAAATTTAGAACTTTTTACTCCTCAAGACACTTTATGTCTTTAGATTTACAAATCAAGACACTTTCTACATGTGACAACCTTTTTCTCTAGCTAATATCTTTTATGTCTTTATACAATAGAAAGTAAACAAAACCTAACCGGTTGGAATCATAAATTTGGTTTAACTATTGTACCAATTCCTATCACTAATTCAAAACTCACATCCCTATTTTCTAATTCTAAAATCGTATCCTGTAAAAAACACTTTTTGCAGCGACTTTTAAGAACCCTAAATTGAAACCTCTCTCAAATCACAGCTTCTCAACACCGCCACCTCCGTAACACCATCTTCTCAATCATCCACTTTCGCCTTCGTAAGTTTCCTTCCACTTTCGCCTCCGTAGATATTCTCAACATCATAGCATCCCCTTCCACTTTCACATCCGTAACACTGTCGTTTTCAATCTTCCGAATCAATTCGTCTCTCACAATCTTCAGTCGTCTGTCTTTCTAGTTAAAATCATACAAGGTTTGATTTTCTAGGTGTGTTTACAGTTTCAGTTTTTGGGTAGGCTTACAATTTCGATTTGTAGAACAAGAGATTTGTCAAGTTTCGAATTTTGTTTTCAATTTT
>JABAYD010011855.1:0-11145 GCA_014822095.1 Diplotaxis tenuifolia
TCATACCCGCGCTGGCGCGCGGGTCAAGATCTAGTAAAACATTGAAATGCAATGTTTTCTTTTGTTTCTATAAGATTAAAATATTTTTCTATTAATTCTTTTTCTTTTCTTGTTACAGTCTTCGCGTTCTTTCTCATTCTGGTTTCTCCACGTATATAATATAATCTGCATATCTAGTAATCAACTAAATAATCCATTTTCTAGAGTAATGCTACTTACTGATTTATATTCGTATATATACACTAAGTTAGGAGATAAAGAAAGAAATTCTACCTTGCTCAGATTTTTTTCTTAAAAGAGTACATTTTTTTTCTACATTATGAAATTAGTTAGGTAAAAATATAGGAACAAGTTTTTAAATAGACATCATTTAACACTTTTAGAACATCTTTAACTCTACCCAACTTTTTCACTTGGAAATGGAGTTTACATTACAATTGTTTGTAACCTTATTTTACTCTGTAGCAAAATAGAAAATGATATTATTCTGTATGTAGGACATTAATTTCATTTAAATTGTTCCTTTTTTTTACTTTAAAATATATTTTTTAAACGCAAATCTATAATTTAGCTATTCTATTTTATAAAATAAAATAGAATAATACTCCATTATATTTCCATAGAACTATTTTTATAAAATAGAATAATACTCCATTATATTTCCATGGAACTATCATATACGACCCACGTTTTAGTTGCTTAGCTGAAAGAGCTGGAGAGAAAGCGAAGTAGTTTGTCCAAAACTCTTTTTAAATGGCTAGACGCAGCGTGAAGGATTAGACGAGGAATTTTTATTTTATTTAGCAAGAAAAGCATTTTATTCTTAACACCCTCTTCTCAATGTCTCCACCTTGACGTCAAAACAAAAAAGAGCATCAAAGATAACCTACGACTGCTCCGATCCTATACCCTTTTATCTTCTTTTGCACCTTTCTTTTGCATCGCATTGGCTTTTATCTTCATCTCTGGAGACAATTAGACAAAACGTGGTAGGTAACTGAACTAACATCCTGTCTAACCTAACCTGACCGGTACTGAATCAAATTCCAAACCAGTCCCCGTTGTAGCATCAAGCTATCAACCAACACAAGCAGGCAATCTTACATATTGTTTATTAATTGTACTTAGGCTTTCATCTGCTAGATGTTAATTCAATTGTAAGATTAATATTGTTTATCATCTTTTAACTTTTTGTACGGATATTTATGCTAAAAACTCAACATTGTGTATATATTTATAAGATTTGAACATTCTATTTTTTTCCCTTCAAAGTACTCAACTCATGTCTATTCTCATGTGCTAGAATCTTTTGCAAACATAAGTAGCAATGTGTACTATCTACTTCCATTGGTCACATGCAAACTTTACCCAAAATTATTTAATGCTTTTGTAGTTTTCTACACAAATAAGCTTAGAAACAAAATAATTCCTTGCAAGCCTTATGTTACATATAGGATAAGTTCAAGCGTGCATGCAATATGAGACACCAACACGTCTAAAATCATACGCATATATACAATACGACATATATAGTTACAGATAACAACAAGAAGAAGAACAAAATTAATAAGTGTTTTCCTTTGTTAATTTTTTTTTACCCTGCAATTGCATACATACCTATCCGTATGCGTATGAGTAAAATATAAGATATGATTAAATAATAAATCAATGTACAAATATAGTATCACAATAAAGCTGGGAAAGAAAATGACCCCCATCATTATAATGAATTATGATAATTACAATCTTCCACCATATTTTAGAAGTCTCTCAAAAGTCGAAACAAACAAGACTGTGGGAGACATTGATTCCCCTCTCTCACTGTACAGATAAATGTTTGTGATCAAGCATTGATCTCTGAGTTGCATTGGTTCTCTCTGCTACAGCTTCTTCTCCCCCAGAACATGCTTGAGCAAGTTGTTGTCTTCCCAAGTCTTTGCCCTTCTCCCATCTTCTCCTGCTCAGTCATTACCCTTGGAGGAGAAGATTCTTCATGTTCTTCGCTATGTCTCTCTGTCCCATGTGTCTCAAAGTTCGGACAGGTTCCATCGTTGCATGTGCACATTGGGATGTTGACTGAAGGGAATGGGCTACAGGTAACAGGACAGAACATATCAGATGAAACCGAGGATGTCCGAGTCTTGCAACTACGCTGTTCTGTTGTTGGTGATGATTCATCTGTTGCGTCATTTGTGTGAAGCATACACGGCGCACATAACCCAAGTGACATAGGTAACTTTATTTCTCTTGCCATGGAGCTTGGGAGACGTTTGAATGAGACTATACCGTGTCTGCAAAGAGGACAAGGAATTGAACCGGGCGGATCAACTGTCACCGAGGGAACATTGCTCGATGAGCAAAGATATAACGCGCATCTCACACATAGCTGATGCTCACAACCTGAAACACAGCCCATGACTTTCGTTATTTCAAGTTAATGATCCGTGTAGGTCTGGGATTTTTGTCCGAACTTAACCTGCCAAACCGAACAAAAATTCCGGATAGTTTGATTCGGTAGGTTTAAAAGAAAAAAAGGTTTAAGTTGAGTTTGACAATCGATTACTTCGGTTTTCTTCAAAATAATTGGAAAAATAAATATAACCAAACCATACCAAAAATCCGAACCAAACTAACTAATTATGAACCAAACTAACCGAATTTAACCTAACCTATCCAAAATTTTAACAAAATTAAACCAAAATCAACAACTTCTGTAAAAAGTTTCAAAAACCAAACTAACAGAATACCGAACCGAATTTTTTCTCGGGTTAATTCGGTAAGATTTATATCGGACCGAACTAACCGAAAACCAAAAACCGAACTACCCAAACTAACCACACCCGCAGGTTTAAAGGGTGTGTGACAAGAGTTTAGGCAAACCTTCAGCAGCAACAGTGCAAGTTCTTTCCAGGCAACCGCACAGATATCAACCTCATCTGTGATGGTTGCTGACTGCAACCCGAACTCTCTGCAACCAAATAGTTGACAAGAAGAAAGTAATACTAAGGTCATAGTTTGGTCCTAAGAACTAGAGGAAGGTCCATCGTCATTACCTTGCGATGTTGAGTATACTCAAAAGAGGCAATGATAAGTACTTGGAATGAGGGAAGCCTGGAATGGCGACATCAGATCCTGGTGAAAGCAACGGTTCTAACCAATGACGACTCCACATACGTGCTATATCAATTGGTAGCCACCTACAAACAATTTTTTTTTTTAAAGACAGTTTTGAACATGAAATGAAACAATAGAAGAGACTGTGGAGGAAACATTTACCCGTTGCAGTTTAATGTCATCTTGCTTGCACCTCTTGCAAGGAGAATCTAAAGATGGAGAAACACAAAAAGTGTGAGATCATCACAAATCTTTGTATCCAAACTAGAGAATAACGTTAGTAGCCTTGTTACCTGACAACATTTCAGATTCCCACCACAAGCGGCGTAGTGTAAAGGTGTGCTTCCTGCTCCTGAAAGAACAATAAAGACCAAGATTATTACCATCTAGTTAAAAGAATGTTCGAGGGAGGGAGGGAGGGAGCTGATACCAATCATATCCATTGTTGATCCATAATGAAACGTCACGGCGGAAACATTCGCTGCAAGATCAAGCAAAAGCTGAACACAATCAAATAATCCATTCAAGGCAGCCATGTGAAGAGCTGTGATTCCACCGTCAGCCGCCTTGTTCACAAACTTAGACAATGCACTGAACCAGAAGAAATGTTTTTTTTTTTTTGTGATCAATCAAACTATTACAATTACAACACATGGAAGATAGTTTCCAAATTAACAAAAAAGAAAACCTCTGCTCGGATTTGTTCCTCGGTGCAGTGTGAGGAAGAGAGTTAAGTTTCTGACTAGGTACAAAGTCAGCCAAGAGCAGTCTAATACACCTGACGTGACCATTCTTAGCAGCGAAATGAAGCGCTGTTCTTTCAGCTAAATAATCAGCTCTTGTAACCTTGTGAAATAAACAAAGACCATGTTTTACCAAAGAAAAAACAAATGTGAAACAAAGAAGACAGTTTTGTTTCAACTCACATTGCAACGAAAGAGCAGAAGAGTTTGCACAACTTCCCAATGTCCGTATCTACTTGCTTGCATCAATGCCGTCTGAAACAAGATATCAATTAACCCAATTTACCCTCATTGACACTAGGGAGACCGAATCTGAATGTGATAAATGGAATATTTTCGTAATGAAATATGTGCAATCTCTCAACTTCACATATGGATCCATACAAAACGAAGTCGAATGTTTTACTCTATTAACTCAATCTTAACCAAATAATTTCACTAATACAAAACCACAACTAGAAAGTATCTTTGGGTCCTTGCATAAGCTAAAAACAGAAATTTGGAATACCTGGCCGCAATAGTTTCTGGAATTCACATCAGCTCCATTCTCCAGCAACAACCCAACGATCTAACCAACCATGGACAAAGAATTAACAATTTAGGGATACTTTTTTTTTAGTGAAAGAGCGAAAATTTGAAATGGAGAGGAGAGGAGAGGGAGACCTCGTTGTGGCCTTTAGAGGCGGCGAAATGCAAAGGAGAATTGAGACCACCGAAAGTAGAGTACTTAGCGAGGCAAGGATTGCAATCGAGCAGCATCTTCGCCTCCACGTAATCACCATCTCTCGCCGCCGATACCAATCTTTCTCCCGACGCCGAACATCCAAACGAGTTTCCCATTCTCTTCAAAATTCTATTTGATAGTTTAGGTCAACCTTCGCGGAAAGTTACACACAGACGAAAGAATCCTGGATTTAGAGCACGCGAACTCTCTCTCTCTTTCCGGTTTTTGTCCGTATGAGACAAAAAGGACGACAAAGAAAGATGCAGACAGCAGACCGAACATAACTTTGACTTTCCTATTTTACCCTTAGATCTCATTCCTTTTTGCTTCGTCCACTTACTTCCACTTTCACTTATCCCACTCAGCCCTCGTGGTGGACCTGGGCTTTTGGGTGGCCCATTCGGTCTCGGTCAAGGTGATTCCGATTTTCGGTGCTTTGTTCATAAATGTTGTTCAATTTTTACTAACTACCGGATCGAATTCAATTCGGTACTTTTCGGGTTCGGTTCGGATCGGATCTAACTAATATTTAAAATTGTCCAAAAATATATTTTTTTAAAACTTCAAAAAATTGACAAAAACATTTTCAAAATATATAAATTATTTACAAATCTAATTAAAAATTAGTTAAACTATCTAAATTAACTAAAAAGTATTCAAAATAACAAATAAAACAAACTACAAAAATATTTTGAATACTCTAAAATATCTAAATCACCTTAACATATATATAACATTAACATATTTAACTAATTTCGTATATTTTTGGATCCTAGTTCGGATTTTGGTTCGATTCGGGTTATAACCAAAGTTCAAAGTAGTAAGCTCATAAGTTCCGTTCAGATATTTTTGTAAAACAGTTCAGATTCGGTTTCGATTTTTCTGGTTCGGGTTTAAGGTCGGCACTTCGGATTGAGGTAAAAACGCCTAAGTCTACCTTGCGGTCTCCTTTAATACATTTTCTAGATAAAATATATAGTTTTTATTGACTTGATAGTTTCTTTTTATTGATTCATCCTAGTTTATGAAAAAAATCCAAACTAATTACATAAAAATGTAGCACAAGGATGAATGGAGCAAAAATAATGAGACCAACAGTGTTATCAACAGCGGCATCCTCAATTTCATCAGACAATTCTACATACCGATTTTAAAAATTGATTTGATCCACAGCGTATATGTGAGAAACACACAATATTGGCCAAAACCAACTACATTTTAAAATAGCAAGTAAACAGCTCTTTTTCATTTACTTGATAACTATACTTTAATAAAATTATCTCTGAAATCTAATGATTATCAAATTTTAGCATATTGTTTGTAGTTTTTAATTGTTTTTTGATTTTTGATTTTAAAAAAAAAACTGTTCTTGATGCAATCATAATTTTACCAAAGTAGATTTTCTCTTTCATAGAGAAACAAATTTTCCATTGTTTTATTGTTTTCTGCTTAAAAGCTTGAAGCTCTGTTTTTATTGTTTTTACTCACTACAAGCATTATTTTTTACTCTTTTTATTTTGAAAATATTAATTTAAAAAACATATATTATACAAAATCTACATTTATTCTACAAAACACATGAAAAAAAATCTCAAAATTAACAAACTTCTTTAAAAGTTAAGTTATTGGAGTTTGTTTAGATAGATTAATTTTAAAATTATTTATTTAATATCTTATACAATAAAATTTATAAAAACAAAATATTTGTTATTTTATAATTATTATACATTTATTACGTTGTAATTTTTTAAGTCTAGCTATTAGTCTTTATGTTAATTATCAATTGTATAGACGTAAATATACTTTTAAAATTCCAAACATGAATATTTTAATTCTAGTTTTATTATATCTAATTATCATTTATCCAAAAGTAAATGTACTGTTAAATCTAGCTATTGGTATTTTTTTTTAAATCTTACTTATTAATTTTGTATTTACCTGGAGATATAAATCAAAATTTGTTTTAAAATATAGCTAATATTTTTTTATTTTGTAATATATTTTAAAACCATCTGTTAATATAATTTTATTTATTTTTAGTGATACTAATAATATATTTTTTTACAAGAAATTTTTTTTCTAATAATTATTTTAATTTGGAAAACAAAAACCAAAATCTAATGTTACTATTCATGTTTTTTTGAAACACTAAAATCTACAACAAAAACATTAACCAAAAATTAAAAACCAAAATATAAAATTGAAAAACTAATGTTAAAGACCAAAGACTAAAATCTAAAACAACACAAACAAGCATCACCTTACTACTAAACTTAGATATATTTACCGAATATTTTAATTTTTTTGTTAATTATGCCTTGATTGGTTAAATATTAGAATAACCATAATATTTATTAATATACAAAGTATTTATTAGTAAAACATTTGGATTAGCATTTACAAGAAGTTAAACTTCTCCAAATATTTTTTTGTGCAATGCTTTTATATGAAACTTTTGCTAGAAAATTTACAGTTAGAAAATAGGAAAATAAAAACAATTACATATTTTTTTAATAATATAAAATATGTGTCTATCCAGAAATAAATTTATATTTTTTTAAAATAAAATTTGAAGCTAAATATTGTAACTTTTTAAAATAAATAATATTTCACATTTAAAACATATATAACTTAGATAGTTATATATATGTATGTGTATATATATATATTATTTTATAATAACAAAAAATATAATAATATATATTTATATACTATGAATACAAACATGTCTGTATATTATAAATATAAATGTATCTATATTTTTTAGAAACAAATAAATTATATGCCATATATTAATCTTAAGATAATTTTACACATGAATCATATACAGTTATACTTATAAATAAAATTTATGATAATTTTATATATAAATAATATACAGTTAATTTATTTAATATAAAATATATATTAATATATCCAAAGATAAATTTCTTATTTTTAAAATAAATTTTATAATTAAAATATTTAAATTATTTTTAAAAAATAATAATTAATTAAATTAAATTAAATTCATTATTTTAATAAAAACATATTATTAATACATATATCTTATTTTCAAATAAACATATATATACTATTTTTTATGTATATGACGAAGCGGGAAACTGGATAACAGGGGATCAGGGAGTGGAAAGAGTTGCAGTGGGATATTTCGAAGACCTTTTTACTACTACTGCACCAGTTGAGTTTGATAACTTCTTAGAAGAAATTCCAGCAAATATTACTTCTCAGATAAATCAAAGGTTGCTGCGGATGGCAACAGAGGAGGAGGTTAGAGAGGTTTTATTTATGATGTACCCGGAAAAAGCACCAGGACCTGATGGGATGACAACCCTCTTTTTTCAGCACTCGTGGCATGTCATTAAAACAGACTTGGTACAGATGGTTAATGATTTTTTAGTCTCAGGAGTTCTGGATACTAGGTTGAATGAAACACATATATGTATGATTCCTAAGACAGAAAGGCCCACACGGATGACAGAATTTAGGCCAATAAGTCTATGCAATGTTGGGTATAAGATAATATCAAAGGTGTTATGTCAACGGCTGAAAAGCTGTTTGCCTCGGTTAATTTCGGAAACTCAATCAGCGTTTGTGCCAGGGAGGTTAATTTCGGATAACATTTTAATTGCTCAAGAAATGTTTCATGGATTAAGAGCAAATAAAGCTTGTCAAGGGAAGTTTATGGCAATAAAGACGGATATGAGTAAGGCATATGATAGGGTGGAGTGGGATTTTCATCCAAGCTTTACTACGAAAGATGGGTTTTGATCCCCACTGGATAAAAATTATGACGGAATGTATCTCATCGGTCCAGTATCGGGTTTTGATAAACGGTAAACCTCGGGGATCTATAATCCCATAGAGAGGCTTAAGACAAGGGGATCCGTTGTCCCCCTATTTATTCATCATATGCACAGAGGCTTTAAGTGTAAACATTAAAAAAGCGGAACGTCAGAAACTATTAACAGGAATGAAGGTGGCAAGAGTGTGTCCGGCGATTTCTCATTTGTTTTTTGCAGATAATAGCCTTTTCTTTTGTAAAGCACAGTCGGAGGAATGTCAAACCATTCTCACCATCCTTAAGGAGTACGAAGCGGTTTCTGGTCAATTGATAAATTTTCAGAAATCTTCAATTCAGTTTCGGCATAAGATCAGAGAAGAAAACAAACATGAGTTAAGGGATATACTAGGAATCCAAAATATAGGAGGGATGGGATCATATTTGGGTCTTCCAGAAAGTTTGGGAGGATCGAAGATACAAGTATTTGGTTTTGTGCAGGAACGCCTGAATAAGAGGGTTAATGGATGGACCTTTAGATTTTTCACTAAGGGGGGCAAAGAGGTGATTATTAAATCAGTGGTCACAGCATTACCAAATCATGTAATGTCCTGTTATCGGTTGCCTAAGGCTACCACAAAGAAACTCACGAGTGCGGTAGCACATTTTTGGTGGAGTCCGGGAGGTAGCACACGAGGTATGCATTGGAAGTCTTGGGACAAATTATGCCTCGATAAGGAGGATGGAGGTCTGGGTTTTAAGGATCTGGAGGATTTCAATACGACCATGTTAGGTAAACAGTTATGGCGTCTTATTGAGAAACTAAATACTTTGTTTTCTCGTGTTTCAAAGGTCGGTACTTCAGGAAGGCATTTTCTTTAGATCCGATCTGATCATATTCACCATCTTATGGATGGAGGAGTATGATCTCTGCTAGATCTCTGGTTAGCAAAGGACTTATCAAACGGGTGGGAACAGGTTCAACCATCTCTGTATGGAACGATCCATGGCTCCCAACCACTCGCCCGAGACCAGCAAATAAAAATCAACATACTTTATACCCGGAACTCACTGTGGATCAACTCATCAATGCGGATACGAAACGTTGGAATATGACAACTATCAGGGATCTGGTAGACCCAGATGATGCGAAAATAATAGAAAGTATACCGCTCAGCAGGACTCAATTGGAGGATCGGGAAGGGTGGCATTTCACCAAAAATGGTAAGTATACGGTCAAGTCGGGTTATCAGGTGGAAAGGGTTTATCCGGATCGAGAAAGACCGATGGAGAGCCAAGGGCCCACAGTGGATGTTTTGAAAGTTTTTTGTTGGAAAGTAAAGTGTCCTCCAAAGATGAAACATTTCCTCTGGCAATTGATATCGGGTTGTGTTTCTGTCAGGAAAAACTTACAGGCAAGAGGAATTACTGGAGATATAAGTTGTGATCGATGTGGAGCAGCGGAGGAGACGATAAACCATGTGTTTTTTGAATGTCCTCCTGCGTACCAAGTGTGGGCATTGTCGAAGATTCCAACTAATATGGTTACTTTTCCAACGAAGTCCCTTTTCACAAATATGGATCATCTGTTCTGGCGAGTTATACCAAAGATGGATGATCACTATTATGCATGGATTCTATGGTATATTTGGAAAGCACGTAATAGCAAGATTTTTAGTAACTTGGACGTTGAACCGAAAGCAACTTTAACATTGGCTGAAACTGAATCAACTCTCTGGAGAGAAGCACAAGTGAAAGTCTCTCAGCATGGAATAAATACAGAGGTAAACAGGGCTTTACCGGTTATACCAGGTCGATGGTGTTTTGTGGATGGATCCTGGAAAGAAAAGGAGGTATTTGATGGACACGGATGGTATAGCACACTTGAAGGCTATGTGGGTCTAATGGGAGCGAGAAATGTTAGAGCAAGTCTATCTCCCCTTCATGCAGAAGTGGAAGCGCTTATTTGGGCAATGGAGAGTATGAGGAATTTGCGTCAATATCATGTTACGTTTGCAACAGATTGTTCTCAATTGGTGAAGATGGTTTCGGAACCAGAAGAATGGCCAGCATTTGCAAATTATTTAGAGGATATCAAGATGCTACGAGGGAGTTTTACTAGCTCGAAAATCTTCTATGTATCAAGAATACTGAATTCACGGGCGGATGGCCTAGCACGCGGTGCCAGAATGCAATCGTCTTTCTTTGTTCACATGGATACAGAGCCTACCGTTTGGTTCGCAGAGTCAATATGAGTCTGTAATTGATGTAAAAAAAACTATTTTTTATGATAATTTGAAAATTTTATAGTACTACTCTTCTACCTATCAATTTATCAAAAATCCCTTTACTGACAGCATATAACTTATGTAATACTGCTTTTATCACATATGTTATTACTTTATCATCGGCTGTTCCTTCGAGACAATAGACAACTGTACTAATCGAGGTCCTAATGATAAGAATTTTTTCACTTAAATATAAATTCCGTTAAGAGACTACCAAATGTTTGATATTTTCACCAAAACACCAAAAACTACTAAACTTTAGAAACTCGCGAGCACAAAATTTGTGGTTGTTATATAGAAATATATAAGGAGTTGAGATCAGTATGTATAATAGCTAATATATTTTTTCATTTGATTCACTTATCAAATATAACTAGAACTTATGCGGGTGTCTGATTTAACTTATATTCAAAGTAAACTACAATATATATATATATGTATATATATATATATATATATATATATATAGTGTAGAATATGTTAGTTTATAATATA
>JABAYD010011875.1:0-13475 GCA_014822095.1 Diplotaxis tenuifolia
TCCAGTATAACTCCTCATCACGGTAAGCAGCACACAACTTCCATTTAATCTCCAACTCTTCCTCGCTTGTAATAGTATCGTCCGCTTGGGCTTTTTCTAGTTTGTCCTTGAGCTCAGCAATGAGGACTTCGTTGTTGGATGGGTTCCGTCGCTTCCATCTCGAGATGGTTCTTCGTGTTCGACTGATCTTCTCGTATAGACCAGCATGACCATCTGTCTCCGTTGATTGCTAAGTCTCTAAACCCTTCCTTGCTCATCCATCTTTTATCGAATTTGAAGCTTTTTTTTGTTTTGCTTCTCCTTAGATAAAAAGCGAACCAAAATAGGTTTGTGATCAGAACCCCACCGAAGTAAGTACTCCACATAAGTGTGGGAAAAGATATGGTGCCACTCCTCATTTCCAACTGCCCGATCCAATCGGCATTGTACTCTTCCCGCTCTCGTTCTTCCTACCCATGACAATGAGTTCCCAACAAAGGGGAAGTCAATCATTCCACAATTATCTAGCATGTTACTAAAATATAAGAACGTAGAATCAGCTCTTCTTCTTCCTCCTTTCTTCTCATCGTTGCTTATTATTTCATTAAAATCCCCAAGAAGTAGCCAAGGTCCTTGTCTCGTGGCATTGAAACGTAACAGCCTTTCCCAAACATTCTCGCGGTATTCAATCACCGGATCACCATACACAAAGGTAATAAAGACCTTGTGTCCCTCCACATGTGCTTCGATATCAATCAATCGATTGTTAGAGAACTTAATATCCACACATGAAGCATCCATATAAAAAAAATCCAGTCCACCACTGCGACCAACCGGGTCGATAGTGAACAAATGATCATAACCAAACTCAATTTGAAAGTCTTGCAAAAAAGAAAATTTGTTTTTTGTTTCTGATAAAAAAAAAAGAAAACTAGGATGAAAAACACGGTGCAGCTCGCGAAGATGATGCTTTGTCAGGTACGCTCCCGCCCCCTGACAATTCCATGAAATTTCACCCATATCTGACGATTGGGTGGTTTCTGGGACACCACCGAACCGGAAGCAACACAATTTTTTCGGTCTTTTACCACCGACGGAAAGACCCCAATACGGGGGACCACCGACGTTTGCGCGTCTTTCAAAGTGCTAGGACGTCCTTGTCTGGTCGATTTGCCCTTTGGGGAAGCACGGCCCCTGCTGGCAAGCTTCTTGGAGGCTGCTAATCCTTTTGTGTCGGAGTTTCGAGAACTACAACGACAACTGGCCTGGTTTCTCTCGTTTGTATGGAGGTCCACTGTCCTTTGATTCCCTTGCTTATCTTTTGTCCCCTCTCTAATCAATCCACTCAGCTTTGGTTTTTCCTTGTTGATTGGTAGCATCACCTCTTGAGTTTCCGGCACAGTATCCTCCTCCTCCATCTCGTCAAGCAAATCATCAGCATCCACATCTAGCATTACCTCTCCCATCTCAATGTCCACACTCGCATATTCTTCCATTATCTTGTTCATCTCTTCCTCGCTCAATAGTGAAGTATCCTTTCGATCTCCTCGAGACCTATTCATCTCAGAGTGGTTTTGTTCCTTCACCGGGGTTTGAGGATCAGATGCAGTCTTTTCGGAATCATTCCTCGACATTCTCTGGTTATTTTCCTCGTACACCTGATTTTCAGGGATTTTCTTCAGTGTTGTCTCAGGTCATCGTGAACTATCAACCTTTGCCAGGTCCTTATCTATCTCCTTTGCAGAGGTCTCTGTTGCGATGGCCTTTCCTTTGATGCGCCTTTGTATTTCTTCTTTTGTTTCCTCCAACTCCAATCCTTCGCCTCATATCTCACCGTGAGGCTCTCTTTGTCTGTCAAACCTTCCGGCTTTTCTCGCATCTACAGGCATTGTTGATTTCAGCACTGCCTCACTCGATTCATCTTTGTCTCTCTGAATAGGGCGGTATGAGACTTCACTGTTCCTTGTGTTCTCATTGGTTCTTGTTCTTTCTGAGCTAGTCGTGCGAGCTCCGGGGGTCTTCTCCCCTTCTCTGTCTTTGATAACTGGTCTCCACTCTACATTTTGCCGAGGAGGGGAGCGAGAATATCGGCCTCCGTATTGAGGCTTCCGTGGAGAGCGTCTGAAGTTGTCAGAAACGGTTCTCTGCGAGTCAGTAGAAGCTCTGTATTTTCCGGTATGATGATCACCTTGGTTCCTATAAGCCATTCTCGCCTGCTCTTTGCGATTTGAATTCGGTTCTCTAACTCGCCATTCTGAAGAGGAAGCCGTATCCCTCATCCTATCTCTATAAGCCCCACGTGAACCGCTTTCATATGGGTGGTATCTCTCCCGATTTCGGGGATAAGCAGGTCCAGGGTATTTATCCAATCTATTCCAGACGTTTTTAGACAACTCAACTCTTTTTTCCTGAATCTTGACACGCAAGTCTCTAGATCGTTCCCTTTCTTTACTCCAACCCTGACGAGGTGGGTTGTAGCTATGCGCCTCCTTTCTATAATCTTTTCCTTTCTCCTCTTGGTTATACACTCTCATGCTAGAATCAAACCTGCTATGTCTCCGTGGTAGTGAGAATGCTTCTCTAGTAGCTCTCTCTTCCATATCCTTCTTTTCAATCCTTTTGATACGGTTCTGTTCTCTTTGAACTTCCGTAAGCTCTGGGCAGGTTCCTTCTTCATGGGAGATGTGCTTGCAAGTAAAGCAATAGCGATGGAGATCCTCGTACTTGATGGTTACTTTTACCACATCTCCGTTCTCAAAGCCTATCTTGCATTCAAACTTCAGGGGTTTATCGCCATCTACCAAAACACGAACTCGTCCTCCCTCGACATCAGCTTTATCGTAGATCCCCAGTGCCTTACCCACAGTCTGATAAGTTTCAATTTTTTTGTAATGTATTGGAACACCAGAAACTGTTGCCCAGAAGACCATAGTATTAGGAAAATCTTCCTGGATAGTCGAGATCCATCTCTCTAAGGAGAAACTCCATTTGTTGAAGTGACACGGACGCTTCTGTAGGACCTTCTCCAGGTCTTCTTCCTTGTCGAAGTCAAATTGGAACTTATTATTTCTTAGGTATGTTCCTCGAACTCTGTTCTCGACGTCTCATATTCTGTGTTTCGGCATATGCTTCAGAAGGGCCTCTACGCTTCGGCCGTCAGCATGGAACATTCTTCCTACGAGAGTAAGCTTAAACTTCTCGATAAGATCCGAGTTATCAAACGCAGGAACCTTGATGATTTTGTCTTTCTCCTCCTGGATGCGTCGTCTCGCCGGTTGGTGGCCGTCGCCTCTACCACGAGATCCAGCGTATCGGATCATCACACTTCCGAGGTTGGAGAAAACCTTTTCTATCACGTAATCCGCACCGCAGGGGTGGAAAGATGTAGAATCGTCGCAAGCTACTCTGTATTCGAGACAAGACACCGGTAGAGTGAGAGGAGTGTACGGTAGTCTCCCTCTCCTCTTTCCCTTGCTCAGAAACCTTCAGAGAACTAGATCGCCCCGAGAGTCGCAAAAAAAGTAAAAGTTTTGTTTAGTTAATTGATGTAAAATAATAAAAAACGGTGGCATGGGAAAAATATCGGGAGCTGATATAAACCGACATCCAAACAGTGGAAATGAAGCTATAAGCGTCCTTGTTTCCAAACAGACCTTTTCTCCTATCAGTTTGAAAAACCCCACTTCAACCCCAGCCAGGGGCTTTTGATGAAATCGGTAATGGCTTCTTCTTCTATTGCTCTTCCGTCAAGGTTTCGTACGCTTCCATCTCGTCTACTACCAAGGCTACTCTCTACAGAATCATCTTCATCGAAGGTCGCCTCTGGCCACCGAATCAGCTTCCTCCTCCTCCTCCTGAGGCGGCCGCGGGAAAGGAGCGGAAAGGTCTGAAGTATCTAAGTAACGGAATCATATGGGCACTCACGGGTGCTACCGCTGCTGTTGGTTACACTAGCTATGGTATTCCCTCTTCCATTTGCTGAGATAATGTGCTCAACTTCAAGTTTTCTTCCAGTGTCTCTCTGTCTTTTGAAATCCACTTGCCTAGTTTATTTGAAGCTTAAAAATATTCAAATGTTACTATTATTAATCGATCTTTAGTTCTCATACTTCATGTGTTATTACTGCAGCTTACACGTTAGATGAAGTGAAAGAGAAGACCAAGGCCTTCCGAGAATCTGCTTTCAAGACTCATCCACCATCTCTTGATTCTTCCGGCCTTGATGTGAGTTTTTTACACTGCTTGTGAGAGAGACTCGCTTTCAATCATTTCTGTCTAACCATTTTTTTATGTACTAGTAGCTCCTTGACTTTTATCTCAACTACTACTTGTAATGTTTTTCTCCCTTCAAGAGATGCTTTTTAAAGCTTCTCTGAATTAATACTCTCATCTCTTTGCAGAAGTATCAGGCAATGTTGTACTCTGCTGCCATCAAAGGTATAATACCCCTTTTGCCTATATCGTCATAACTAATATTCGATGCCTTACCTAAGCATCACATGACTTTGGTTTTGCTTGAGTTATGTTCAGTTCCTGCCAGAGCCATTGAAATGTATTTGGAGCTTAGGGAACGCGTGGAGGAACATGTTAAAGTATTCTTCCTTTCACCCTCCCTCACACTATATATTCTGCATCCTTTTCTTTTCTCCTCTTATTTTCTTATTAACTTTCTTATATTTTTTATAGGGCTTTACAGAACCTCTCTCCGAAAAGCTTCTTCCTGATTTGCCTCCTGCAGAACAGAATGTTGTCTACACTCTCGTTCTCGATCTGAATGAGACATTGCTTTACACTGACTGGAAGGTAACACTTGTTTTCATCTCACAGTTGGCGACTGATTCACACCAACACGTTAATATTTTTTGGCCTATGTTGTAAAATTGATTTGTCGTATTTAACCTTTTTCTACCATTTTATTTTACTTCAAAACAAATTTAGCGAGAGAGAGGGTGGAGGACATTCAAAAGACCAGGTGTCGACGTATTCTTGGAGCACCTTTCTAAATTCTATGAGATTGTCGTCTATTCTGACCAGATGGACATGGTAAACTACCCTGTTTTATTTTGTTCTTGTTTGATTTCATAGTTTTGGTTGTGTAATAACACTTTGTTTCATTGCTTCTCTAGTATGTATATCCAGTCTGTGAGAAGTTAGACCCAAATGGGTACATACGTTATAAGCTAGCAAGAGGCGCTACCAAATATCAGAATGGAAAACACTATAGGGTACGTAAGCCAGCTTATCTCTGTCAGTAACATACTTTGTCACCTTCTAAAGTAATCTGTTTTATTAAAAAAAAAACTCTGCGGCAGGATCTGTCAAAGCTAAACAGAGACCCCAAGAGGATTCTGTATGTTAGCGGGAATGCTTTTGAGACAAGCCTTCAGCCAGAGAATTGCGTGCCAATCAAGCCTTACAAACTCGAGTCCGATGACACGGCGCTTGTCGACCTAATACCCTTTCTTGAATGTAAGTACGGTTCAGTTCCAGTCTTGTGAACCAGTCATAAGTATCAATGTTTGTGTTGGTTGGTTGATCTTTTTTTTGGGTGTGCAGATATTGCACGTAACGGTCCAGCTGATATAAGACCGGTTCTAGCCTCCTACGAGAGAAAAGATGTTGCGAAAGAGTTCCTTGAGAGGTCCGTAGAGTATCAAAAGTGAGTCGAAGACATCTTTTTTTTTGCCTACTACTGTATCAATGCTTGCTAGTTGTACGACTAAGCCCGTCCGTCTTGTGAATATGCAGGCGAATGCAAGAACAACGAGGACAAAGACAAGGCCGATTATGGAGGCGTTAAAAGGATCATAAAACATTTTAACATGTATAGTGAGAGACGATTAATATCTTCATTAATGCACACACCATGAAACGGGAACAGTGGCCACTGCTCTGCACAGTGAGGTTTAGGTAAGCTTCGGAAGTTGGAAGCCAGTCTTTTTCATCGAAAAGAGTTTATGTTCTTACCTAACTTTGCTCCTGTGACCTTTTGTCTCAGCTTTACAAAGTAAACTTTTCCAAGAGAACCAAAAATGAATGAAAGGTCCTTTATATTTGACTAACGAATATATTTTGTTCCAATCTGTTTTGTTTTATTTTGATTTGTTGCATGTTTTCTGGTTTCAAAGGCCCTAAAATTCCAACTAGATAAGATAATTAATGATAATATAGTTATTTAACCCATCGTTATACGTACATAACTGTAGGTTAAAACCAACTAATATTTTGTCACATTATACTGTGTCGAAGGAAAATTTAGTGGCAGTTGACAAATAATTAAGAGTAATACATTTCCCAGTTCGTTCAAATGGATCAACAATACAATTTGGACAAATTTCATCATTGACTAGTGAATATGTATCTGTAACATAACAATAGTCTTGTAAAAACTGATTTTAGGAATTTCTCACCGGTCAACATTGTGATATTGTAAAAACTAATAAAATTTCTGCAAAACAATAAACTAGTAAGTAAAAGATTCCAAGTGAAATAAAAATTAATCAGATAGTGCTAATTAAAAGAGTGAGAAGTATATGATTAGATTCAGGTAACCTTGAATTTATGGAGTCTTGAAAAGTCAAAGGACGATGGCTTCACGTAAGTTTAGACAACCATAGACATGCGTCATTACAAACGTCACCTTTCCTTTTCTTTTGGAGCCTCCTTTTCCTTTAGCTTTACAAACGAACATGGTACAATTTCTTAAATTTGTGTTTTCATTAATTTGCAAATTCTAATTATACTGCGGTAGAACATCTATAAATTAATAATTGATATATTAATAAATTTTATTGGTCTCAATTTAAATTGATTCAAAATTTGATACAAAATAATAAAATAATAAGATATTTTTTTAAAAACAAATTCTATATAAATATATGGTTCCATTAAAATTATAAATTAATAATATAGATATATATATATATTTTATATAAGTAAAAACATATCATTATACTGTTTGTTTTATATTCATAATGGAATTATTTTTTATCTTTTCTCAACATTTGATATAGTTTGAGATTTAATAATCTTATATCATATATTACATTTAAATTTTATGCAATGCACCAAATAATAAAATAAAATTAATAGTATAAAAGTTAAATTTCAAAAAATAATAATTAATGTCTATATATTAAACGAAAATATTTTTCTTATCTTAGCAATCTTCAAATAAGAAATCTAATTTTTTTTTTGTAAATTAATATCTTTATAAATTAATAAAATTTCAAGACTCGAATATTTTTAATTTCTAGAGGTTTTACTGTATAGCTATTCTATAAGTGTTGGGACAACATAGAGCAAAGTGAAAAATCCAAGTTACAATTTTATAAAAATATTCTAGCGCTATACTTTTTTTTCTTTAAACTAGTCATTCAAGTAGATTAGATACAAAACAAATATATTAAATAAACAATTTAGGAGGTTACAAGGAAAAGCAGGTAGCACAAAAACATATAAGGACTGATGAGCCTTGAATGTGTAGATAAGCAGAAGAATCTTTTTTTGGGGGGGGTCAACAAGCAGAGAAGAATATTACTAGGAATCAAGCAAGAAAAGTTACAAAACTGAAAGCGTATGTACGTGTGTTGCTTGTCATCTCAAGTTAACAACCTCTTACAATTTAACGCAAAAATAAAAAAACAAAATACACAGCAAAACAATACCTTTTATTACTCAGAAGCCGTGGCCATCTCCTATATAAGCTTTGGTCATCTTCTTCTCCACACAAACATCCACTTCCCTCTTCTTTCTCCTTCCAAGCCCAAATATTTTGAATGGCACACTGCAGCATCCACACGTCTAATACCCATCTCCCTCAAGACGACAATTCTCGGTTCCGTTACATGAACCTCTTCCCCGATCGGATTTCACGAACACCCACCACGAAAACCTCTAACTCAACCTCTCTGAACAGTGCTGTTGATGTCTGGATTAAGATGCTCGAAGAAGCTAAATCCGATGTCGAGCAAGAACCCATATTGTCAAACTACTATTACTCTTCCATCACATCGCATCGATCGTTAGCTTCCGCTTTGGCCAACATTCTCTCAGTAAAGCTCAGCACTTCAACCTTACCAAGCAACACTCTCTTCGAACTGTTCATCACCGTCTTACAAGAAAGCCCAGAGATCATAGAATCCGCAAAGCAAGACTTATTAGCAGCCAAAGAAAGAGACCCAGCTTGTTTAAGCTACGTCCATTGCTTCCTAAACTTCAAAGGCTTCCTTGCTTGTCAAGCTCATCGTATCTCCCACAAGCTCTGGACTCAAGACAGAAAGATCCTTTCTTTACTCATCCAAAACAGAGTATCCGAAGCCTTCTCCGTCGATATTCACCCCGGAGCTAAGATCGGGGATGGGGTTTTGTTAGACCACGCGACGGGGGTGGTGATCGGCGAGACGGCGGTGGTTGGAGACAACGTTTCGATTCTCCACGGCGTTACGCTGGGAGGAACGGGGAAACAGTGTGGTGATAGGCATCCGAAGATCGGTGATGGAGTCTGTTAAACCTGGGTTAACAAGAACAGAATAGGAGGTTAGGTAGAGAGAAGAAGATAAGATAAGATAAGATTGTTGTATTGATCATTTGATATCCCCAAATGTTTTTACAACTCGTTATTAAATAAGACAACTCATATTAAACGAACGACATAGTTTCGATAACTCAACTCTTCTTGAAACCCTCTCTCTGCCACAGAGTCTCTTCTTTCTTTTATTTCCGCCTTACGTCTTATTCATTCCTTTCTTCGACCTCTGCTTCCTCTGAACAAACGCTAAAGGAACAGCTAGCTTATCAATACCCCCTCGAAGAAGACCCAGCTTGTCCTCAAGCTGAAACTCTGGAAACTGCTCAGCCAGCCTCTCCAACGGTTCCCACGTACACTCAAAATCGGGCAGACCAACCCACCTAACCAACACTTCCGGCTGTTTGTTCTGTTCAGATTGACGGATACCGAGAATCTCCGCTGGTTCCGTGTTCCACTCCAACGAAGACGAAAGGATCAAAGGGAGCTCTTGGACCTTAGTGTCCGGTTCCACTGCCTGTTTTAGTTGGGAAACATGAAAAACAGGGTGGATCAAGCTGTGCTCAGGTAGCCTCAACTTGTAAGCCACTTTACCCACTCTCTTCTCCACTTGATAAGGGCCAAAGAAACGCGGAGCCAGCTTCTCCGCACGGCGCGCTGCTACTGATGCCTGCCTATACGGGCGAAGCTTGAGAAACACCCAATCTCCTACTGAAAACTCAACATCACGACGTTTCTTATTAGCCGAAGCCTGCATCCTTGCCTGCGCACACACCAAATTATCACGCAATTCTTGCAGCAAAGCATCTCTACTCTGAATCATCTCTTCAACCACAACATTTGCTGTCGGAATGTCACCGTACCTCAACAACTTTGGTGGATCACGGCCGTACAAGGCTTTGAACGGTGTGGACTGAGAAGAAGAGTGGTACGAGGTGTTGTACCAGTATTCTGCCCACGGAAGCCACTGCGACCAAGACGAAGGTTTCCGACCAGCAAAGCAACGAAGATACGACTCCAAACATCTATTCACGACCTCCGTCTGACCATCAGATTGGGGATGATACGCCGTGCTCTTGTGGAGTCCTGTACCCTGTGTCTTAAACAACTCCTCCCAAAACCGGCTCAAAAACACCTTGTCTCTGTCCGACACCATCGTCTCAGGGAACCCATGTAGCCTGATCACCTCTTTAATAAATACCTCAGCTACTGTCTTGGCAGTAAACGGATGCTTTAGAGGAATGAAATGAGCGTACTTCGATAACCTATCAACCACTACCAAGATCACATCATATCCTTTGGAGATAGGCAACCCTTCCACAAAATCAAGGCTAATGTCTGACCACACTTGTAACGGTATCGGCAATGGAGACAATAGCCCTGCAGGAGAAAGAGTAGAATACTTGTTCTTCTGACATACCTCACACGCCTTAATGAACTCAGTTACATCCCCTCGCATCCCTTTCCAAAAGACCTCCCTTGCCATCCTTTTAAATGTCTTAAGTACTCCTTCATGACCTCCAATGACACTAGCGTGGAACTGTTTCAGGAGAGACGGAATGAATGGAGACTTAACAGGAATAACCAACCTACCCTCGTGGAACAAGTGACCTTCTTTCAGATAATACCCCTCTGGTGTTGGTTTCCCTGCCTTAAGAGCTTGAATAACATTCTGCAAAGCCTCATCCTTCTCAACTTGAAAAGCCAACTCATCAAGATCAATGGAGAGGGGAGCTGTTAGCTGAAACTCCTTCATCTCAACCAACTCTGGCGCACCTTTTTGTTGTCTGGAGAGCGCATCTGCCACACGGTTATCTTTCCCAGGTCTGTACTCAATGGTGTAGTTGAGTCCCAGTAATTTAGATGCCCACTTCTGTTGCTCCACAGATACAGCCCTCTGCTCCAGCAAGTGTTTCAAACTCTTCTGGTCAGTTTGGATAGTAAACTGATGACCAGTCAAGTAATGACGCCACTTGGTCACTGCAAAAACTATAGCCAGTAGCTCTCGTTCGTAGACTGACTTAACCCTGCCAGATGCCGAAAATCCCTTGCTTATGTAAGCAATAGGACGGTTACTCTGAGACAGGACAGCTCCAATACCCGTGCCAGATGCATCAGTCTCCACCACAAACGGCTTTGTAAAATCTGGTAACTGCAGAACCGGAAGTGTAGTCATTGCCTTCTTTAACCTCTGAAATGCTTTCTCTGCTTCCTCTGACCACACAAACCCGTCTTTACGTAATAGCATGGTGAGAGGACGTGCTATCTTCCCATAACCAGCTACAAACCGTCGGTAGTAACCAGTCAGTCCTAAGAACCCACGAAGAGCGGTGATGTTCTTCGGCTGTGGCCAGTCTCTCATTGCCTCCAACTTTTCTGGATCAGCTGAAACTCCTCTAGCTGATATCACATGGCCTAGGTAGGATACACTCGACTGCCCAAAAGCGCACTTCTTGTCATTAGCATAAAACTGATGTTGGTGTAACACTTCGAGTACGAGTCTCAAGTGAGTTTGATGCTCTTCCTCATTCTTACTGTACACCAATATATCATCGAAAAAGACTAGCACGAACTTCCTCAGATACGGCTTGAAAATCTCATTCATCTCTGATTGAAAGGTTGCTGGAGCGTTGGTGAGCCCGAAAGGCATCACCAAGAACTCATAATGCCCTTGGTGAGTCTTGAAGGCTGTCTTCTCAACATCTTCCTCCTTCACCCGTATCTGATGGTAACCAGATTTCAAGTCCAGCTTCGAGAACACAGAAGCTCCAGCAAGCTCATCCAATAACTCCTCAATGACCGGAATGGGATAACGATCCTGGATAGTGCTCTTGTTCACAGCTCTATAGTCCACGCAGAAGCGGAACCCCCCATCTTTCTTCTTAACCAGCAATACAGGGCTTGAGAAGGGACTAATACTGGGTCTGATTATCCCCGCCTGCAACATCTCAGCAACCAGCTTCTCAATTTCATCCTTCTGCAAATGTGAATAGCGGTAAGGACGGATATTGATGGGTGATGTCCCTGACTGCAAGTTAATAGCATGCTCCCTGTTGCGCTTAGGAGGAACCCCAGGAGGCATCTGGAAAACGGAAGCAAACTCTTTCAGTAAGTCTCTCACTCCTTTAGATGGCGTCTTCAACTTGTTTATTCCAGTATTGTCATCAAAAAGGGTCTGCAGTTCTAACAAGTAGACGATTTCCTCGTTCTCAACCAACTTCTCCATAGAGTTCATGGACACTTGTGTCTTCAATAAAGAAGGATCTCCTTCCAGTGTCACCCACTGTCTCCCAACTTGGAACCGCATAAGGTGCAAACCCCAATTGATCCGAGTCTCTCCTAATTTGGCCAACCACGTGTAGCCTAGCACCATATCAGTATCACCCAACTCAAATAATAGATACTCCTCCGTTATCTTCACCCCTTGAATATTCACACTGACAGCGTCACACTGACCACTGCTAGTTAACACTCTCCCATCTCCTATAGTGACGCCAAAGTCTTTAGTGGGTGTGACTGGTATTCCTAAAGTATCCACCAGTTTCTTAGAGATGAAATTGCAAGAGGCTCCCGAATCTATCAACACCACCACTTCTCTGTCACCCATGAGCCCCAATAAACGCAGCGTCTTCTTAGTTGAGATGCCCACCAGTGATTGTAAGGAGAGGACGTGAAACTCCTGGTTTGAGTGGGAACGCTGAACCATAGTTTCTTCCTCCTCTTCATCGTCCTCTTCTTCCAATTCAGAACCTTCTGCCACTTCCAGACATTTGTATTTCTGAAATGCCTTGCATCTATGACCCGCAAAATATCTTTCTCCACAATGTCTGCAAGGATTCTGAATACCCTTCTTCGGTTCACTGGACTTACTATCTCTTTGTGACTCAAAAGATTTTCTCGCCGGAGTCACCTCTCCCGCCCTTGCCGGACTAGTGTTACGCTGCCGATGGTTACCGTTCAGTGAAGGAGCTGAGTTGGTCCTTGAGAACGAGCGTGACTGATAGGCATTCCTATCCTTCTCCTGCTCCTCTATTATTTTCGCCATGTCCACAATCTCGTCCATTCCCAACGGCCTCAATCTCACCACTTGCTCTCTCAAGTTTCTCCTCATGCCGTGTAAAAATATCTCCTCCAACACATCGTTAGGTACATGAGGTACTTCTGCAGAGAGCTCCTCGAAAGCCTCACGGTACTCCGAGATGGTTCCAGTCTGTCTCAGTCGCAACAGCTGGCTAAGGATGGTTCCTCCCCCCGTGGGTTTGAACCTCTTCTTTAGTTTCATTTTGAAATCTCGCCAATCCAACAGTTCATCACGGACCTGTATCATTCTCAACCACGTTACCGCACAACCCACCATACAAGCCATCGCTAACGTTAACTTTTCATCCTCCTCAGTTTGGTTCACCGAAAAACATTTCTCAACCCTAAATATCCAATCATCCGGGTTTTTACCTTCAAAATCCGGTAGCTCAAGCTTCTTCTGTGGTGGGGATCCTTTTTGAGCAGCCGCAAATCCAGAGGACCCAGCCCTGTAAGGAGAGGCAGGGGCTTCTACGTTCTTCAAAGGAGATACCGTATCAGGAACGTTGAGGATTCCTTTCTCCGATCGCAACTGCAGACCTGTGACTGGTGGTTTGGAACCCTCAGCTACAGACCTCTGCGACTCGTCGGAGCTACTCGTCGTAGATCTAGAGACCTCACCGGTCGCCACCGCCTTTTGTTTCTCATCTGAGAAACCTTGACGACGTTCTTCCGATTGTTTCTCTATCTCCAGGACTCGCAAGTTGTTAGCCTTGATATCCGCTTGCATCTCCTTGAGGAGACTGGTGATACCACCAAGCTGGCCGGATATGTCAGAAACAGATCCCTCGATGGCAGTGATACGCTCACCGTGAGAATCTTGTTTCGGAGGCATATTTGGCTCTGATACCAATGTTAAACCTGGGTTAACAAGAACAGAATAGGAGGT
>JABAYD010011878.1:0-10423 GCA_014822095.1 Diplotaxis tenuifolia
GCCAGTGGGATGCGTGCCCCGGTTTCATCATCAACACGCGCCAATTCTTGAGAACCCGCAAGATGCGACTTAGAATCTGCGGAACGCGAAGCTTCCTTGGTCGCCTTCTTCTTCTTCTTCTTTTTCAACGGACGCTCTACTGAACCTCCCTCATTGGCATCATCCCCAGCGAGATCATCGGCAGGGGCGCCACGCGACCTCTTCTCCTTCTTTTTTGCCTTCTTCTTCGCCTCGGGAGCCGGCGGGTCAACGCTGATAGGTGGGTCGACACCGACCGACTGGTCGGTAGTATTAGGGTCAGGAATCATCAGCTCCATCGGCCCTGGCCGACGCGTCCCCAGTAGTCGACTTCTTCAGAAGCTGCAGCCTTCCTTTAAGCAGAGCACTCAAGTCTGGTCTCCCCGACATCCCCCTCGCCTGCCTTAGAATTTTTTGCTGTTTTCTCGTGAATAAAGATAAACAGGATTTGCGCGACCCGATTACTAGCGGCTGTCTCGAATTCCAGTCCACTGCATTGAAGTGAAAACGAAGAGAGAACCGTTAGCCACAATGCGTGAAACAAAGACGAGAGAAGAAAATTACCTCTCGCTATCCGCGCTTGCTGTCGACGAATCCACTCTCGACTTAGATTTGGCCAGTTCAGATGACTCTGAGTTGCGATAGCCTGCGCGATCTCGAAGAAATTCTCTGGATATGCGATCGTATTTGGGTGACGACCTGCGAAACAAAAAAAAAAGAAGAAGAACAAGGTTAGACGATCGACTAGACAAATATGCGCGACGACGCTTGTTATCTACCAATTCTCGTATTCCATAAGACGGGGAAGCCGTCTTCCACGGCCTCTGCGAAGGCATGCTCATCAGCCTTGATATAAAAATACGACTGTTGCCATTTCTTTGTCTTGGAAGGCTGACCAGTCAAGACTTTGTAGCTCACGCGCATCTTCACTGAGAATAAGCCGCACTCCTCCGCCTTTGTTGAAGTCAACTCTTAAAACACCCTCACGCTCATAGGGACATCGATCTCCGCGGCCATTACCATCAGCATGACGGCGTTCCGAATCGAGCCAACCTTCAATTGGCTAATCACTACTCCTCGCCTCCTAACGTACGAGGTGACCAATTGCGGGATCGGAGACCAGAGCTTCGAATCATCTTCAAAATACGATTCGTACAAACACTGATAGCCGATGGGAGGGGACCAAGGTCTCTGCTCTGGGGAAGGAATCACGTACGTCACGCCTATTCCCTTAAAACGCTCCAGCAAACCTCTCACATAGTAATGGGTAGATCGGGTCCCGAAGACATTAGTCCAACACCGGCATTCGGCCCAAGGATCCCGCAAAAGCTCTGGGGAAAGAGCTGGCAACTCTTCAAAGATCCCATCAAGACGGTAAACAGTCGGCCGGCAATCAATCAAGTCAAACCTTGCAAGCCAATGCCTCAACCACAAAGTCTGGGGGCTCGGATTCGGCGACGCCAACTCCTCGCTACCTTGACTAGAGACGGAACCCTCGATACTCTCTCCTTCAGACCCGCTACTCGACCGACTCGAATCGCTTCCCTCGCTCTCTTCTTCAGCGATTAAACCGGTTCTCTCGTCATGCGGCCCCGATCGCTCCTGAGTCAAACTAAAATCCTCTATCGGACTCCCACCTTCTTTAACATTGCCAACCGGACTCGCAGGATGGGCGATAGCTTCGGCTTTTTCCTCGCGCGAAAACCTACCCGACGACGCCAGGACCCTAACAAAACGTTGATCTCCCAGCAGAATGAGCCAGACGCGCGAAAGCGACATGACTTAGAGAGAGAAAGTTAAAAGTAGAGAGAAGGGAGAGAAGAAAGTACCTGAACTTGCAGAGAAGGATGACGAAAGAGAGAAGTACTTGCCTATTTATAGCAAAATCCTAAGGCACGCTTCTCTAGGTATAATTAATACTCCTAAACGGGCCTTGATGGGGCCATCAACCGCCGAAACCCACAACTTACTCGGGACTCTTCGGCTCTTGGTTAACTCCAAACCCGGTTCACCAAACCAAAACCCAATTGGAACTAAACCGAGAATCGGTTAGGAGGATACCGAAGAAGGGTTTGGAAACCCTCTATTCCTCTCGAGACGGCTTACTCGGTCGATTACGCTTGCTCCTTTTCCTCCAAACCGACCAAGAACACTTCTTGAGATGAACGACCTAGCTCATGCACGCCGCCTAAGCGCACTCCCAGCAGACGACGCCTTAGTCGACATATTAAACTCGCTTGTAGTGACGCTCAGACGCGTTCCGGTAGTTGGCATCCTAGCCGACCGACTAGACACGCTCATGCATACCGCCTAAGCGCACTCCCAGCAGATGACGTCTTAGCCGAACTACTAAACTCGCTCGTGGCGACGCGTTCCAGTGGTTGGCACCCTAGCCGACCGGCTGGACACGCTCATTCATACCTTCTAAGCGCACTCCCAGCAGGTGACGTCTTAGCCGATCTACTAAACTCGTTCGTGGCGATGCGTTCCAGAAGTCTGCATCCAAGCACGCTTCTAGTAGACGACGTCCTAGCCGGCCGGCTAGACACGCATGTGCTAATCGTCCAAGTGCACTTCTAGCAGACGACGTCTTATCCGACCAATTGGGCACGCTCGCGTTGACCGCCTAGACACGCTCACGATTATCGACCGAACACGCGCTCGAACTAGACGCCTTCATTTGATCAAGCCTGAGCCACAAATTCACTTAGAGTCTTACGTTCTCATAAGTGAAATGGGGGGGACTTATTGTAGGAGATGGGTTGCACCCCCTCCACAAGGCCCATCAAATGAAGAAGTCTGATCCGATATGGCAATCCACTCAGCCCAGCAAACGAGTAAGAATGGCACGTTCGCGACGCTTCTAGTAGGTCGGCTAAAGGCGTCAGAAGAGTCAATAGCAGGATGCTTTAGCCGGGCCTACTAATCGAGGCCCAAAGAGAAAGTAAGCCCAACAAGGCTCGGATAAACTAGGGAGAACAACAAGACAGGGCCTATAAAAAGGAAGGAGGCAAAAGCGAGAAAGGGGACACACTTTTGACATACATACTGAGCGGCTAGATCTAGGGTTTCCAACGAGCTTAGATCTCATTTCTTGTTCAGTATTTTCAGTTCTCCTGTTAGTCTTGTAACCCTTGTTCAGATCTAATAAAGAGCGTCTTTGTTCGACCCATTAATCTCTTATATTGTACTTGACCATATTCACCTCAAACAGTTTCTGATGCAGCAGCATCTACACCGCCACAACCATAACGTTTCCTATGATTTTCTTTCTATGTTTTTGAACTATTTACTTTTCGATAACTCTTGTTTCTCACGTTTTCCTTTTTAGAAAAGGAATATTCATCCTAAGTCGTTTGTGACTTGGAAGATGGATCCTTATATATGTAGTTTTGGCTTTGGCTTTAAGGGGACATAATTTGATTAATAAAAACCAGAGAGCTTTCTATTTTTCCTTGTTTATCGATTTGATTCAATTCATCATTGCAAGAAGCATATCTCTAGCGTAGGTAATAACCCCTAGATCGAGCTGTCACCGTTCTTACCTGCCATCAGGTTGCCATCAGAGCAAAACCACGACCACCATTTTTTTTCGCGCAACCAAAACCTCCATAACCTGTGTTCATCATCATGCCTCGTACCAGGAAAGAAACCCAAGTCGAGATGCCTCAACGTACCTAGAAGAATTGCAGACACAGATGACCTTACTAACCCAAGTTATGCAAGGTCTACTCGATCAATGCCCCGCCGCCACACCAACGGCCACCGCATCCATCGCAGCTCAACGCGACAACAAAGAACATTGTGACGATGGTGATGACCCAAACCCGTTTGCAGTTTTAGGTCAAAACATAGCTCGCATACAGAACAATAACAATGATGATCGATGGGATCGAAATTTAAGTTCAAAATCCTTGAATTTCACGGTACTCAAAAGCCCAAAGATCTTCTTGATTGGATAGCTATTGTCAACGAAATCCTAGAATTCAAACACGCTCCTCTTGAACGTTGTGTTCCCATACTAGCCATGTGTTTTCGTGGTAGAGCAACAGCGTGGTGGTATCAACTTAAATCATCACGAGCTCGCTTCAGCAAAAAAAAGATCGAGTCATGGGAGAAACTTGAAAAGCATATTAAGAAAACGTTCTTACCTTACAATTATGAAGCTCTGGTGTTCCAGAAACTACACAATCTTCGACAAGGTACACGTTCTGTGGAAGAATATTCCACGGAATTTTTTCTGGTGCTGAACCGAATCAATCTCCAGGACACTGAAAGCCAGATTCTTGCTCGATTCATTGGAGGATTACGCGTACAGATCCAGTATCCATTGAACCTGTTCAATCCTTTGACGATCTCGGAAGCTCATCAACAAGCTTTAACCGTTGAATCACAAACAAAAGTCAATACTTCAAGCTGGAGCTCGACACGTCAACCGCGTACGACTATGACTCCAACGACAACACCACACGAGACAACCGCGACGACTCCTAACACATATATAGTGGCAGCTGAACCAAACCACACTAATAAGGTGGGAACCCTGCATTGTTTCGCTTGCGGAAAATTAGGCCATCTACAGTCCGCTTGTCCAACACGCAATCGACGGGGATTCTTACTTGACGCGTCTGGTCAGGACGTCGAGCTCGAGTATCACGACGATACCCAACTACCAGCCTACGACGACGAACCTGAGGAACTCAAACCAGATTCTGTTTTTTTCTTTATGTTACGGCGTTCGTGTCTTGCACGCACCAGCTCAACACCCATAATGGAACGCTCTTTTTCAATCCCGTTTCACCATCGCCGGCAAAGTGTGTAAATTTATCATTGATTCTAGAAGGAGTGAAAACGTAATCGCAACTGATGCAGTTCACAAGTTACAACTCAGAGATGAAGAACACCCACACCCGTATCACCTCGCGTGGCTACAACAGAAAAAATGATGTCCGTGTCACTCGTCGGGCACTCGTCTCATTCTCTATTGGCGACTCTTATCGAGATCAGCTTTACTTTGACGTTTTTCCAATGGATGCTTGCCATTTATTATTGGGACGCCCCTAGGAATTTTATCGAAGAGTGACTCACGACGGATACCTCAACACATATACCTTTAAATTCAACGATCGTAGTTTCACTTTGAAACCATCAACTGTTTCACCACAACCACCACCTACAACACCACTCTTACTTATGCAAAAATCACCATCAGAAGCGGCTATGGAACAGGAAGGACATGAGCTCTTACTCATACCGACACCCACACCATTGGCTACGGTACATCACATTCAGCCGAATTTTTCCACCTTAATACAAGAATTCTCTGATGTGTTTCCCGATGATCTCCCACCAGGTTTACCTCAACTCCGCGATATCCAGCATCAGATCGATATTTTTCCTGATGCATCTCTGCCTAACCCTCCACACTATCGAATGAGTCCAAGCGAGCACGAGGAACTTTGTAAGCAGGTCGAAACTTTGGTCTCTAAAGGTTTTTTGCCTGAAAGTTTAAGTCTGTGCGCCGTGTCAGCTTTAATAATCCCAAAAAGATGGGTCTCGACGTATGTGTGTTGATAGTCGCGCTGTTAACAAGATAATTGTTCGTTATCATTTCCCGATACCACGGTTGAATGATCTCCTCGACCAAATATGAACTGCTCGAGTTTTCTCTAAACTTGATCGACGTAGTGGGTATCATCAAATCCGCATTCGCCAAGGTGATGAGTGGAAGACAGCGTTCAAAACACGAGAAGGTATTTTTGAGTGGTTAGTTATGCCGTTCGGTCTTTATAATGCGCCTAGCACTTTCATGCGAGTTATGAACTAATCCTTGCGACCTTTCATAGGCAGATTTGTAGTTTTCTATTTTGATGATATGCTCATCTTTAGTTTGACTCAGGAAGACCATCTCGTCCATCTCTGGGAGGTACTTATGGTACTACGACGCGACAAGCTCTTTGCAACGATTAAAAAGTGTTCTTTCGGGTCACCTCAAGTTCACTTTTTAGGCTATATTGTCTCTTCCACGAGACTTGCTGCTGATCCAGCAAAGGTATCCGCTATTCAAACTTGGCCACAAGGCCCACAACCTATGACAATAACAGAAGCTCGAAGCTTTCACGGGTTGGCTTCTTTCTACCGCCGTTTTATTCCACAGTTCAGCTCCATTATGGCGCCGCTAACAGACTGCATACGGACCGGTGCTTTTACATGGACACCAGCCGCGATAACCGCTTTCAACATCATCAAGGATAAGCTCGGTTCAGCACCTATACTAGCGTTACCTGATTTCACATTGGTCTTTGAACTCCATTGCGACGCGTCAAAGACAGGCATTGGAGCAGTTCTCAGTCAACATAACCGCCCAATTTCTTTCTTTAGCGAGAAAACGTCAGGTGCTCGATTTTGTTATAGTACCTATGATATAGAGTTTTATGCCGTCGTTCAAGCGGTTAAACACTGGCGTCATTACTTATTCCATAAAGAGTTCGTGCTCTATACATATCATGATGCCCTTAAGCATCTAGGCAATCAAGACAAAGTTTCTGCTCGTCATGCATCTTGGATCTCTTATCTTCAGCAATTTACCTTTGTCATCAAGCACACATCGGGTGTTTCTAACAGGGTCGCAGATGCCTTGAGCAGGCGTCACTCTTTGTTGGCAGTACTTCATGTCTCTGTGCCCGGATTTAGTTTCTTTTACATAACTTTATCCCAATGATGTTTTCTTTGGCCCAATATGGGAATCTGTCACGAGTGGATCATCGACTTCAAACTCGATTCATGATGGGTTTCTCTTCCGGGATAACCGGCTATGCATTCCAGACTGCAGCCTCCGTCTCCAGCTTATCTCTGAACTCCATCGTGCAGGCCACATTGGACACGGCCGTACGCTACACTTAGTATCTACAGCCTATTTTTGGCCGGCTCTTCGTCGTGATGTAGAAGGTTTCGTTGAACATTGTGTCACATGTCAGACTGCTAAAGAGAAAGCATCAAACACTGGTTTATATCTTCCATTGCATGTTCCTACTCAACCTTGGACAGACATAAGTATGGACTTTGTTATGGGTCTTCCGCGTACCCAAAAAGGTTATGATTCCATCTTTGTTGTAGTTGATCGTTTTGCCAAGATTGTTCACTTTATACACTGAAAACGAACGACTGATGCCGTCCAGGTAGCCACTTTTTTTTTCTGAGAGGTTTACAGGCTCCATGGTCTTCCATTATCAATTGTTTCCAATCGCAATTCCCGATTCCTTGGTCATTTTTGGCTTTCCCTGTGGAAGTTACTTGACACCAGTCTTCATATGAGTACGACTTATCATCCTCAGACGGATGGGCAAACTGAAGTCACTAATCGTTCTTTGGGAAATCTACTTCGGTGTATGGTTGGTACCTCCATAAAGACGTGGGATTCAAAGCTCCCTCAAGCTGAGTTTGCTCACAACCACGCCCTTAATAGGAGTTCGGGTTTTAGTCCTTTCAAGGTCATCTATGGTATCGTTCCAGGCGGTCGACCAAACATTTCTACTCTTCCTGATCGTGTTTGTTTACATGCCGGTGCTGAGACATTTGTTGATGCGATATTAGATACGCATGTACAAACTACTGCAAACTTAACTACTGTGTTGCCAAGTATAAAGATGCTGCGGATTCACGTCGTCGTCGTCTTGTCTTCGAAGTAGGAGATCTTGTGTGGTCGTGCTTACGCGGGATCGAATGCCGGCACATGCTTACAACAAACTCAAAGCTAAAAAAAATCGGACCTGTCCAGGTTATTGAGCGTATTAACGATAATGCTTATCGTCTGCAACTTTCGGATGATATAAATACGTCAGACGTCTTCAATGTAAAGTATCTCTCACGTTACTTTCCACCTGATAATACTCCAGATTCGGGGTCGAATCCTTCTCAACCGGAGGGACTTGATGCAGCAGCATCTACACTGCCACAACCATAACGTTTCCTATTATTTCCTTTCTCTGTTTTTGCACTATTTACTTTTCGATAACTCTTGTTGCTCACGTTTTCCTTTATAGAAAAGTAATATTCATCCTGCGTCGTTTGTGAGGAAGATGGATCCTTATATATGTAGTTTTGGCTTTGGCTTTAAGGAGACAAAATTTGATTAGTAAAAACCAGAGAGCTTTCTCTTTTCCCTTGTTTATTGATTTGATTCAATTCATCGTTGCAAGAAGCAGGTCTCTAGCGCAGGTAATAACCCCTAGATCGAGCTGTCACCGTTCTTACCCGCCATCAGTTTCATTACAAATGGTTAATTAAAAATTTCTTTTTTACAATTTAAGAGCTTCTATCTCTTTCTCAGAAAAAAAACGGACTTTCAGAAATCACCAGTGAGCAATTTCAAAGGATCAGGTCTGCATACGATATAAGGTAACTTGACTTCGTGTTTCAGTTGACATGTTTTCCTTTTGAATTTTTTTTGCTGGGTTTGCAATTTAATGGCTGTTGTGATTTTTTCCCTATTTTCTACATTATAAAAACAAAAGTTTACAGGTTTTTTTTTGTATTTTTCAGATTTCGATATCACGTTTATCTCAAGATTACCTATTACGAGTGAAATATTTTTTGGAATTTGCGTTTGACAAATCTAATGCACGCATGGTGAATGTCCGTGTAATCGTTGCACTCTAGCCAAATTTAAAAAAGAGAAGAAATCAAAGGTGACCTAGTATGCTTTGATTTCTTAAATTCTTACACGACTTGGATATTACATGGAGATGATACATGTTTCACAGGGAACGCAAGTGTACCTTCTGATACTACACTGATTGAATGAGATTCAACTTTGAATCTTTTGGATGATATTTTTCCTGATATGAGTACCAATTTGCATGCTGAACATGGATTTGGATCGGTTGAGCAACCTATGGACACTGAAAGACCATTAACCTATTTTTTGATGAGTTGTTTGTTGACTATAACCAAGAGCTATATCCAGGATGCAGTATGTTAACGACATTGTCTTTTACACTGGAAGTTGCACCATATAAAATGCATGTGTGGGATCAGTGACAAGAGGATATCCATGGTGCTTGATCTGATGAAAGAAGTTTTTACACATGCCAAATTGCCAGATTCATTTGATGACATGATAAAAGTTATTTGGAAATTGGGAATGACTTATGAATCAATTCATGCATTTCCAAATGATTGCATGTTATATTGGAAGGCGGACGCAGAAAGGGAAAAATGCAAAGTTTGTGAAGCCTCTCATTGGAAAACAATAATTCTACTGGGAGCGCTGTTTCTGGATCAGAACACCGAAACAGTAAAGCTCCTGCAAAATTTTTACGTTATTTTCCTCTAAATCCATGACTACATCGTTTATTCATGTCATCAAGAAGTGCTACTCACATGAAATGGCATGCATCAGCTAGTAACAGTGATGGAAAGCTTCGCCATCCAAGAGACAGAAGAGCTTAGAAGGAATTTGATCAAAAATATACTGAATTTGCATCTGATCCAAGAAATGTCAGACTAGGGCTGGCGAGTGATGGTTTCAATCCATTTGGTACAATGGAGTAGTAGTTATAGCATATGGTCAGTGATGTTGTTTTCTTATAACTTTCCACTATGGATACCAATGAAGCAGACATCTATGATCCTTTCTATGGTTATTCCTGAAAAACACATGCCTGGTAATGATATTGATGTCTACTTGCAGCCACTTATCAAAGAGTTGAAGGATTTATGGTTTGATTGGATTGAATCACTAGATGCTTCCACTAAAAAAAACGTTTGAGATGCGAGCAGCTATCATGTGGACAATTAGCGATTTTTCGGGTTTAGGAAATTTGTCGGGTTGGAATACATATGCATCATCAGCTTGTCCAAGCTGTAACCATGATGGCATTGGAAAACGTTTATTGCATGGAAAAAAAATATTTTATTGACCATCGACGTTTTCTTCCATTAGATCATGTTTTTCATCAGAATAGAGTACATTTTGATGGAAAAATAGAAACCAAGAGCTCCACCAGCCACATTGACAAGTTCTACAATTATTCATCAATTGGAACAAGTTGATGTTACTCTTGGTAAGAAAAATGTTTCAGTGGGAGTTGGAAAAAAGAGAGATCGAAGTGATAGTGGAAGATTTAGTACTCAGCAATGGATGAAAAAAGTATATTTTTTGAGCTGCCTTATTGGGAATTTACAATGCTGTGACACAATTTGGATGTCATGCATATAGAGAATGTGTTTGATAATCTAGCCTACACACTGTTGGGTGACAAACAAAAATCAAAAGATAATCTAAGTGCTAGAAAAGATCTTTGGGAGCTAGGTTCATTGTTTCAGTTTATTAATTGAAAAGTTATGATCTTTTCTATGTTTAATGAAAAGTTATGATCTTGTCTATATTTATTTCAGATGTTAT
>JABAYD010011879.1:0-12844 GCA_014822095.1 Diplotaxis tenuifolia
GTAATCACTCTATAGGGTAATTTGAGTGATATCAAATTTGGCGTCGTTGCCGGGGCGTTTTAATCGCCATTAGAATTAAATTTTGTAATTCTAGGATTTATTTTCTTTAAACCCTCTTTCTGATAATTTTTTTTCTTGGTTTTTCAGGTACATGCCCAGCAGCACTAGAAGCAACAAGGAAAGACAATTGTTATTTTCTGAGGATCCAGCTAGCTTGGAACGTTTAATCCGCAAAGAAAACCGTTCTGCATCGACATGCTACACTGCGAACATCGACCGATACCCGCCAACCAACGTCAACCGCATCCGCTTCTACATCGCTCGGCAACCAAAAGTCTTCATTGACCCATACCGGACTTCGCAAATCGACCGATTCTAAACCGCGAGATATGGTTGCGATTCTGATCCTTAGAGTCGACGAAAATGGAGACCTGCATGACCAAGACGGTTATCTGCATAATGCAGCAGGTTACTAGAATCCACCAAAGAATAAAGATAGAAATGTTGAAGCTTTGCTTGACCAAATTCTTGAGGGACAGCAAAAGCTAACTGGGGATTTTAATGGGAAGATATATGCTCTATACACCAATCTGAACACCAAGATTGAGACACTAGGAACTCAAGTGAAGAAGCTTGACATGCAGGTAGTTCAGACTGGAGAAGCTTTGAAAAGGCAAGAATCCTTAAATAAAGAGGTAGGGGATGAAGGAGGTAAACACCAAGTCAATGCCTTATAAGATGATGACTTCTGGTAGATGGTGAAGCATGAGAAGCTGCAAGGTAACTGTTCTGAAGATGAACACTCGCCCGATCATGACGAAACAGCCTCGTATCGATCGACGCAACACCATGTGCATCGATCCCCAATTTGTAACTGGATCGATCGGGACGACTTCCTCTACGTCGAAGACTATGCTTCGATGAGTCGCCAACGGTACGTAAAATAGTTAAGATCTAGGCACATGAGGAATTCGCAGCTTTGCACCCACATCCGCCTAACCCTTACAAGCCTTCAATCGATCGATACTTAGAGCCTTGTATCGATCGCCCGCGAGATACGAGAGACGATCGACAGGCTACAGACAACGTCGATCAACACGATCCTCGTACCTGCCGAGTGAGATTACCACCTGTTAATGTAGTATGGCTTAAAGCACCCAAACCACTAACCAAACCATCGCCTCACCTACCTGACACTAGAAGTAACCCTTGAGATACCTCACAGGAACCAATGGAAGTTGATATAGCTACCACATGGAGAACGGTAAGGAAACAGAAAGAAAGGATTCCTAAGCATCTGAAGAGAGAGAGCCTAATAGCAAGGCGATGGATGGTTTTACTAAGAGAATCCTCAAGATTCCAATAGACAGACCTTTTGAAGAATTCTACTTCACCCATATATTGTGGATGTTCTAAGGGATCACAACACTTAAGAAGAAGAGTGATCCTGGGAAATTTGTAATACCATGTCAGGTAAAAGGTATCGATTTTCCACATACTTTATGTGACACATGAGCATCAGTTAGCATCCTTCCTAAGGTTATGCCAAACCAGCTGGGTCTGAAAGTGGAGCCTTCAGAAGAATCATTCACTTTAGTGGATTGTTCTCAAAGGAACTCAATAGGTATTATCAAAGATCTTGAGGTGCTAATTGGTAAAACAATAGTTCCAGTCGATTTTCATGTCCTAGATATCAAACTCAATTAGAATTCATCCCTCCTACTTTGAAGAGCATTCCTGGCCACCGTATAAGCAATTTGTGACATGAAAATAAACAGGTTATGCTTAACTCTAGTTGATGAGAACGTTTATTATGACTTTCTTTGTGTTTTCAAACAGCAGGTCAACTTGTTGGAGAATGGAGACGATCACATATGCATCGCAGCATGTCATTGTGGAGCTGAATACGAAACTGACCACACATGATCGATCGATATGCATCCAATCTCATCGACCGACATAACTCCCAATGTAGCGACCGATGGTGCAACAAACCCATCGCTCGACATGCACCATACGCGCGAAACCATACTAAATCACTGCTACCCTAGCTTTACCCTTATATCCGACCGATCTCAGGAAACGTTTTCCATAGGCAGTTGGGCAGACAGTGGTTTCCACGAATGTTTTGCTATTGACACTTCATCAACTTATGAGAGGCATGAGGAAGTGCATGATGAGGACTACAACGAGGAACGCGCCTTTGAGATTCATGATATCCTTGAAGAGGATAGACACAGGGAGGGTTCCTACAAAACACAAGCATTAGAATCGATCGACAAGACTCCTACTCTATCAATTACCTAAATTAGAAAAACTAACACGTCCATCGATCAATTTTCCATATGCCGCCGCGATCGATATTAGGGACAGAAGATACTTCAGAAGATTTGGAAATTTTCCAATTCGAAAAAGGCAAGAGAGTGGTATATAAGGGACCTTGAGATACAAGATTTATTCACGCCAAAGAAGAAGACAAATTTCAGAACTTTAATACCATCTCGAGGCAGAGCATGAGAGGATCAAGATACAATCTCCCTCATGAGATTTACATAAGTGCAGCAACTGATCAACCAACAACCGGCGACGCTCAAATGCCGTCGATCGACATGGACACCACCACATCGATCGACATAAACTCTAACCCTAACTCTTTTTTCTAAACAATACTATGTCAATCCTAGTTATCTTACTAGAGATGAGTTTGGTGTTTTCAGGGATCCAGAAGGTCACGTACGAGCCATGGATGGAAGGTTTATCCAAGCATCCAGAGAAGACATAGCAGACATTCTTCAGATGGCCACTTGACTTAGTAGCCGATCCCAACAGCCGTAGAACGACAGAGGAAAGCAAACATCGATCGACGGTAAGACCTACCCGACGATCGATATGCCCCACCAGGCGTCGACCAACAATCACCCGGAACGTGTTGTACACGACCTCAACCGTCACCAAAGAAAAGGACTCCACTGGAGAAGAAAGACGAGTATGGCATATACATAGATGAGTTCGGCTATGCCAGAGGAATCAATGGTGATATCATCCATATCTCAAAGGATGATATTAGAAGCATTTTGACAAGGGCATCCATAGGAGAGCACAGCTACATATGTCTTCCTGAAGACAAAGCATCGTTCACAAGAACCCTACTTGTACCAGAGATCTACACAAATGATGAAATAGATGAGATGGTTATGAGATTTGTGGATCTCAGGAGAAGATTTTAGAATATATGCATGAGAGAATAGAAAATATCTACTACTCCTTGGATACACATGTAGATTGGCTGAGCTCTAAATTAGATGAGATACAAGGAGAACTGGCCGAGTTGCGAGCACAACGTGAAGATAGAGAAGCAGGCCTTGACGCGTCGATCGACACACATCAACAACCACAAACAAACCATGTTGAAGTTAAAATGCTGGAGGGAAAGACTGATCATTGGGAAGAAGGTACCTAACCGCCAAGATCACCGAATTATACGACCCCCTCAACAACAATCTGAACTGGTTAAGTTCCAAGATGGAGTTGATGCAGAAGAACATGGATATGCTCCTTGAGAAGGAGAAGAAGTGACAAGACGAGTCAACATTGATCGATACAGATCAGTACACATCGACCGATACGGATCAATACACATCAATCGCCGCACGATTCACAGCATTGGAGGATCGACTGAACACTTGCAAGGAAGACATGACTTACCCGTTCATCTCCCCGAATATATTACACTTGAGCAGATTGGATATTCAGATGAGTAAGATACAGGAAGAGCTTAATACCATCCAGAATCAGATTGATTTTCACTTTGCAGGCTCGACATCGATCGATAGACACTATCACAAATTGATCGACACCCAGAAACTACCAGTACTAAGGGTTCTACAAAAGAGCATAAGTGGATCACATCATTGCCAGCATTTGCAGAGCTCTGAACACTATTGAGGACAGACTCGACAAGAGCTGTAACGATCTTCACTTCCCATTTGATGTCATTAACGAGGTACGAGAAGAAACACATACATTGCATAAGGAGGTGAAAGCAATTCAGAGACAACTTGCAAGTCATCCCGAGACATCGAAATCGATTGACAGGATCTCCAAGAAATCGATCAACAGAGCTACACCTGAGCCGATCGATGCTTCCTTCGTCGGATCAATCGACACTACGTATGCACACGCCCAAAATCTGTATGATTCATGGCACAAGGAATTTCAAGATTTCTCAGCATATTCCCTTGATAAGATTGGGAGACACGGTTTCAGCACTTAATACCTGGAAGATAGACTACATAAAATCTCAGATGCAGTTTCTAAAATGGATGACAGATGCACCTGAGGAGATGAAGCCACAAGAAGTTTCATTGCCACTTGGTTCCGACTGAACAAAGAAGATGTGGATACTTGTTTTCCACCAAGTAGTTGCTTCTCCACACACTAGCTCAACCATCTCCAAAGTTAAGCTAAAAGACTATAACAAAGCGCTGAGTGCGAGGCAGCCAACTAATTAGGTATTTTTCTTCTATTTTTCGTTTTAACCTAAAAAAATATAATAACAAATAATAAAAAAGAGTAGAATGGTTGCCTCTTATCGACCGACACATCCATGTCAACCGCGATCGACAGAGAGACATCAATGACGACCAATGCCGATCCTTTGACATCGATCGATTTCGAGTACGGTCAGGTATCTTGTTCTTACTCGTTACATTCAGTTATTTTAATTAACATATTTTTTTCATCCATCCGGCTGAGTTACACTGGGACAGTGTAATTTAATTCTGGGGGATGTTTACTGACATTTATTTAGTTCTTTTTTGAGTCTTATTTAACTGTTTTCAAAAAAAAAAATATTTAACCTAAGAGGGGGATGAACTTTTGATTTTACATGATGTCTAACAACTCTATTAGCACCATTGTAGATTTACTAGTCACGGATAGTGCTAAGATGCTAAAGTGGATCAACCTGTCAATATACACACTTACTTAGATTGTCTGAAGGAACCGAAACTAGCATCCAACGCTAAACCTGACACAAATCACTTGTCTTGGGGCTTGAGATACATCAGCATCTAGAAAAAGAAAAGATTGAAATGATTTCATGTGGTTTAGAGGGATAGGTAAACTACCTTTGGCCTCATTATTCTAAATTTTATGGAATTGTCACAATTTAATGGAAGCGAGGGAGAGGTAAATTACCAAGGACCCATTATTCGCCTACATAATTGTCCGAAAGAACAAAGAAAACCAACAAGATGGTCATGATTGACTGAACATCCATCTCTGATTCATTGGGGTTGGGTTAATAAAAGATTCAGAGAAGATAGATGTAAGGAGAAACCAGAATATGATTACATGTTACTCAGATACCTTTGTTGAGTAAGAATCTATACATCCTGTGATCAATACTCCCAAGATAAAGCCTACACATTTATTATGTTAAGAAATGAGGTTAGTTAAGGGGAATGTTAGACAAATTTTTTTGGTAAGTTGTTGGATAGTTGAATTTGGTTGCTAAGTTAGGTTATTGCATAATGTACTTTTGTGATTAGGATTTTTAGATGTGGATTGCAATAAAATAGAAGTTATGGTTTCAATGTTTAAAGTCTGTGAATCCCTGCTGTTTTCAACCCTCTTTCAGGGAGATTACCGGTTTGTTTTAGTTGAGGACACGCAAAAGGGTAAGTTTGGGGGAGTTGATATACCATGAATTTGACCCTCTTTTAGCCATGGTATATAAGTGTTTTTATAACTATTTATTATATTATATAGTAATATTACCATATTTATAGGTTCATGAGTAATTTGGGAGAAAGTGAAGTCTTTGGAGCATTTTGGTGCATAAATGGAGAAATCATCCGAAGCTGATATCGGCCCTTGATAGAGGTCGACACGGAGAATTACTAATCGATTGATGCACACCTTGTGGCGTCGATCGACACGGAAGGCACAAAAGTCCATTACGTGATTCAGCCGACTTGAAGCCCAATCCTTCATCTATTTACCAATTTACCCCTGGAGTGTATTAAACTCTAGTACTTATACATTGCCAAAGTACTTAGGGCAAAGGGAGCTTTCTTGTATTCTTATTTTTCAGCACTAAAGGTTTTTAGATTCATAGGTTTAGAGAGAAGATCATAGAAAGATTTGTGATTGGAACTCCATTACTTCTATCTTTTATATCTATGCAATTTATTTACTACTTTTGTGTTATGTCTTACTTACCCATGTCTGAGTAATACTCTTGTTAGATTTAGGGTTTAAATAGGTTGAGGGGATTATCCCCAACTATAGGATTGCTAGTTGTGATACTTATTGATTAGGATTGTTCTTACTGCTTGTTTCTCTGAGATTGCCATTTAGAAACTTGAACTTAGGAATTAAGATGTATTGAGCATCCTCAAGCAACTTTACCCCTAGATATATCTTGTCAAACTTATAATTACTAGGTGCAGCGATAGCTACTCTAAATAATACTAAGTGAGCCTCATTCAACTTGCAGGTAAAGCTTAACTAGAGCCGCGTTGATCGATATCCCGACAAGTGAATCGATCGACAAAGTGAAAGGTGCATTGATCGATATTCCTATAGAATAATCGATCGACATTTCTATTGATCGAACACACTTGTTTGGGTCATTAGATCTAGTTAATAGACCCGTTTTCAAACAAGCGACAGCTGATGGACTTGTTCTTATTGTGTTGAGCTCTGATTTATCATGCAAATAAATGTCTGCATCTATAGAATTATAATCTTCTTAACCTGAATAAAAGCCTTAGATCTAGCTCCTTTCTCTTCAGCTCCAAAACCCCTCAATTCTCATTAATAGAGCGACAGCTCTGACTAATTCCAACTGTTAACCTTTAATTCTATCTTTTACTTTATAAATTCATAACCGAGCTTTATAAAAAAATAGATTTAATTGGTTCCCTAGCTCCTCGTGATTTGATCCCTAAGTATTACAATGAACCTCTTATTTGAAAGAGTAATCACTCTATAGAGTAATTTGAATGATATCAACGGTCTCGGCCAATCCCATTTTTTCGGCGATTTTCCGATGGTTTTTGAGGTTGCGATTGTTAGGTTTACGGAGCTCATGTGTTCAGAAAGTTTTTAGAATTCTTACGAACCCGAAAACCCGAACTGAACCCGATCCGATAAAAATGAATCTGAACCGATCCGAACCCGACATAAATACCGAATGGATCTTGTTTTTTAGTATTTTGGGTTATGAGTATTATCTGAACCGAACCCGAATCTAAATGGATATCCGATAGAATCCGAAACATTCAAAATCTCAAAAATAATTTGTACGAAACACGATATCAATTCCAAATTTGTATCCAGAATACGTTAAAATATTATTGAATATCTAAAATAATTATCTATTACATGAAGGTTGATAGTTGAAGGTAGCGGTTAAGCTTGAAATTTTTAGATTTTGGTTTTGTTTTCTTTGAATAATGTTTCTCATTTCATGAGAACTTGGTTTTCGTTTTATGCTTTCATTTAGTTTGTTTTCTTCCTATTATTAACTATATTTATTTTTTGTTTGATTTTGTACGATGATATTTGATATTCTTTTCTTACTTTTGAATCAGTTTCACTTATGTTTTAGTTACAAAATAGGTTTTAAATCCTAAGAACCGATTTTACTTATGTTTTGGTTACAAAGTATGTACAAATCAAGTATTTTTAGACCGAAGAACCGATTTGGACCTGAACCCAAAAGTATAACGGGTTATACCGGTTCTTTGAAGATTTTCTAACCCCAACCTGAACCCATTAGAACCCGAACCGGTCTCGAACCGAGCTTTTATATAATCCGAATGGGGCTGGTTTTTATAAACCCAAAAAACCAAAACTCGATTGGATAAAACAGAAACCCGATTGGGATCCCAAATGCCCATGCCTCGTACAGTCCTCGTACCAGTTATGAACTTTGCGGTGGGTTTCGGTCATTGATTCCGTCGTAACCGATTTTGACCCCAACACATTGTTTGTTCTATTCTGGTCTTGTTATCCAAATCACCTCAATTTTGAATAATAGAATGAACGTTCATTGGGCCAGATTTCTTCCAAGGTCGTAAGTGGGCCTTTGTCGCGTTTTAGGACCTTTCGGGCCGTTTTACGCTTTTAATCGGTTTTACGAGTTTAGACGAGATCGTTCCATGATATGATGCCGTCCAAGGTCGTAAGTGGGCCTTTGCCACTTTTTGGTGTTTTTGTCTAGCCGTTACCGTTTATACGATTTACTCGAATCGTTACGAGAAAACAAGTTTTTAGCCATTTTTATCGTATTGTTCCAACAACAATAAGGGTCGGGATGAAACGAGAAATGTTCCGGTCGTGGTTTGGATTTTGATCGAGTCGAGAGACATATGCCTTGTGTCTGGCTTGGCTCAGCCGGTATCGGTCCGAATGGCTTGGCCAGCTCGCACGCGGCAAGATGGACGTCTTGTTCCAGCACTCGGGTATGTATGCTCGACCAGCGGCAAACACACTGAAACGATCAATGTTCCTCCATACTTCAACACGAATATGTTTTGCCAATTCAGGAATGTTTGTCTTGTTACACGAGGCATGAATCTTAGTTCCCTATATAAACATAAAAAAGAACATTATCATTTAGGTTAAAATTTTACGAAATGAAGATATCTAAATCAAAAATATATACAAAACGACAAACTTACATTTTCATCACAAAGGATTAGTTCCATGGTCTCCCCTATGTCTTTCATGAAATGTCTCCATGTATGAAGAATTTTGACTTGGATGCGACATGCAGTGTTCCTCGGTTTTATATCGCTCAAGAAAGACAACAGCAAATTATTCGCCATTTTTGTTTTAGGTTTTTCAAGGAATGATGAATATAGTGGTTAAGAGAGACTATATTTATAATAGGTAGGGATGATATACATTTAGGTTACGCAAATGTAGGGCAGAATATTTAGACGATTTTTTTTAAAAAAATATCTCTTTCGAGAAATAAGGAATATTTCTTGAAGATATTTTGAATTAGTTAGGAAATTTAAAGTGTAACAGTTAATGATAATCCAACTACGGTAAGTTACCAAAATTTATGGAATCCAACCAAAAATAACTAACCACGATATTGATTGTGGTTAATCTATAAACTTGTAGATGAAACAATTTATTTATTTTAGTAGGATGATAATTATAGAAAATAGTATCTGCAATATTTTCTTAACAAAAAGTATCTCATCCATTAAATGTCACCATGAGAATGATGATATATCGACATATTTGATATCACTGTATGTCGTCAAACTATGTTTATAAATGCATGTAAATTTAGTGAGACATGAAAACATATTTCATATATGAAGAAAAACATGAAACGGACATTTGGATGGATTCTCCATTCTCAAATGTCTTGAAATAGTTTTTAAGTATGAAATAAATGATAGAAGTAGCGAGATATTAAAAAATGTTTGATAGAGGAAGAGAACTCATGAAAATATCGATATAAAAAATATATTATATAATACGTTAATAAATGTCTACAATCATAACAAAATCTTAATATATATAGTATAAAGTTTAGTATTAAATTATAAGGTATTGTCTTTGAAATATAAGGTGTAGTACAACAATATGAAAATCTTAATATATGAAATATAGCATCACATCATGGTTAGAGTAATATGAGTTTATAAAGTATAGTCTTTTAAATATAATGTGTAATGCAACTATAAGAAAATATTAATATATGAAATATAGAATTATATCATTAGTAGAGTAATATGAGTTTATAAAGTCGATATATGATGCATATACCAAAAAATGTCAACAAAAAAATTCTAGTGTAGTTAATCTATAGATTGAAATCGTGTAATATAAGGTATATAACACAATATAAATGTATGAAATATAGTATAGAATATGGTTAGAGTAATTAGTGGGAATAGAGAGGATAAATCGGGTATATATAGTATGTGATATGATTCGTAATAGTCGATATATATATATATAGATGTAAGACAAAAAAATAAATTACCATGCCATTAATGAGATTAACGAGACCTATCACGGACTTTAAATTGGTACGGAATCAGGCTGAAATCGCAACAGGCAAAACGAAAGCCGACTAGTCATCACAAAGCCTCAAACCGAAACTAAACCTAGGTCTTGCCCTAAACCCAGCACACTGGTCTCTAATGTCTCAAGGCATGATTTGAGATCCGGTGATCTACAAAAAGAGTTAGACTATGAGACGACAACTCATATTCTTCCCTCTGCATTAATACGAATAAAAACACGCTCTTAAAATCGCAAACTAATTATCCACTTATAATAGAGCCGCAACGAGGCAGGGACTCAGAGCCACACACAGCCAGTCCGAAAACTATAATGGCCACACTCGGCCAGAGCAACAAAGGTCAAATACATGATGCCATAGACATCAATATGCTCGACAATTTCCACACAACACATAGCTAGACTATAAAGGTATCACTGGAAAAAAGGTCTTACGAATCTTAACTCCAGGACGAACTACAAAAGGCTTGATCCCTTCAAATAGGGTACGAAGGCATCCTTCACAAGGCGCATCCCTAACCTTAACACTTTCCGCTGCCAGGAGAGTGGGAAGATCACTTTCAACAGACCTTTCCAATCATTAACTTCGCATAACTTTTCTAAAATTGTCTAACCACTCGCAAGAACCTCACGCTACAGACTCAAGGTTCTAACGAACTGGGGGGCTAACTGTTGGTGTCAAAATCGGTCACAACAGAATCAAGGGCTGAAAGTCTTCGCAAAAATAAGAATACATTTATTAAATAAGAAAAAGTGTTTTATAATTCTAAGGATTTTTCGAACAAAGGAAATCCGCGCGTAACTTTGAAATTGTCATCTCGGAAAAAGGAATGGAACGATCTCTGATTACACGATTTCCCAAGTTAAGAGAAAAACCGCAAAAAACCGCATCCGCCACACTATGAGCAGGTTCGAACAAACCAGTTTGGCGTACGACGAGCCGAACCAGCCGGTTCACAAGGCGCAGCCTAACCTTAACGCTTTCTGCTGCCGGGAGAGTGGGAAGATCAATTTCAACCGGAGTTTCCGTTGAGATTTTACGACGAAAATAAGTCAGCTCGACGAATCATGATTGTCCGCGCCAGCTCGCCGTACGGAGACCTGGACTGCTCGTCGAGCTTCTCCCTCGATTCTTGATAGCACAACTTTTCGTTTCGTGCGAATCGGAGTTCCCGTTGAGATTTTACGACGAAAACAAGTCAGCTCGACGAATCGAGATTGTCCGCGCCAGCTCGCCGTACGACGAGCTGTACAGGCTCACCCAGCTCGCCGTACGGCAAATTGGACTTCTCCTCGAGTTTCTCTCTCGATTCTCGATCGCACAGCTTTTCGTTTCGTCTCAAATAGAGTTTCCGTTGAGATTTTACGACGAAAACATGTCAGCTCGACGAATCGAGATTGTCCGCGCCAGCTCGCCGTACGGAGAGCTGGACAGGCTCACCCAGCTCGCCGTACAGTGACCTGGACTGCTCCTCGAGCTTCTCTCTCGATTCTCGATCGCACAGCTTTTCGTTTCGTATCAATTGGAGTTTCCGTTGAGATTTTACGACGAAAACAAGTCAGCTCGATGAATCGATATTGTCCGCGCCAGCTCGCCGTACAGCGACCTAGACTGCTCCTCAAGCTTCTCTATTGATTCTCGATCGCACAACCTTTTTTTTACATCTATCCATACGGCAACCTGGACCGCTCCTCAAGCTTCTCTCTCGATTCTCGATTTCACAGCTTTTCGTTTCGTCCCAATCAGAGTTTTTGTTGAGATTTTACGATGAAAACAAGTCAGCTCGACGAATCGAGGTTGTCGGCGCCAGCTCGCCGTACGGCAAGCTGGACAGGCTCACCCAGCTCGTCGTAGGGCGACCTGGACTGCTCCTCGAGCTTCTCTCTTGATTCTCGAGCTCACAGCTTTTCGTTTCGTCTCAATATGAATTTCCGTTGAGATTTTACAACGAAAACAAGTCAGCTCAATGTTTCAAGATTTTCCGCTCCAGCTCACCGTACGGCGAGATGGACAGCCTCACCCAGCTCGCCGTACGGCGACCTGGACTTCTCCTCGAGTTTCTCTCTCAATTCTCGATCGCACAACTTTTTTTCCGTCTCAATCGGAGTTTCCGTTGAGATTTTACGACGAAAACAAGTCAGCTCGATGAATAGAGATTGTCCGCGCCAGCTTGCCGTACGGCAAACTGGACAGGCTCCCCCAGCTCGTCGTACAGCAACCTGCACTGCTCCTCGAGCTTCTCTCTCGATTCTCGATCGCACAGCTTTTCGTTTCGTCTCAATCGGAGTTTCCGTTGAGATGTAACGACAAAAACAAGGCAGCTCGACGAATTGAGATTGTCCGCGCCAGTTCGCTCTACGGCAAGCTAGAAAGGTTCACCCAGCTCGCCCAATGGCAAGTTGGTCCATTGCTCGAGCTTCTCTCTTAAATCTCGATCGAAAGGCTTTTCGTTTTTTCCCAATCAAAGTAATTAATGGAATTTACGATAAAAACCGCAAGAACATGTTTTCCGTATATGTTCGAATCAATCGTCTAAAACGGCAACGGTCAAATTAACACCAAAGTCACCTAATCTATACGAGATATCTTCAGGCATCAAAGCGTCGCTCCCATTTTTCGCTGAACCAAGCGAATCATGGACAAACATCTAAAACACTTGCGAAAAAACAAAATCGAGAGCAAATGTAGAAGTAAATACGACAAAGGGAACATGTCCTCCCTGCTCGTCGACTAAGCATATCGTTGGTTAACTGATTGATCCTGCATAAAAACCTTCAAAAA
>JABAYD010011880.1:0-19087 GCA_014822095.1 Diplotaxis tenuifolia
GTGAAGCAATTAGGGCTTCTAATCTATAATTAATTACTCGGATGACTTTTGTATCGATCGATGGTGAATGTCTTCAATCGATCGATCTTGGTGATCTTGTATTGGTTGATTGGTGGATGTCTTCAATCGACTGATAGCTCTAACATCGTTTTACTCATATGGCTAGTTTTCACCATTGAGTACTTGAACCTGTAAAAGCTCTAAAAAGACACTAGAAGTATCCTTTTGTTTCCAAAAACATATATAAATCATGGTCAAAAGTGGATAAAATTCATGACATATCACGCTGCATGATACTCCAAGAGGTGTAATCGCCTTTGAGGAGGCTGAAACAGCCGGCATTGACAAACCGCACACCGATCTTCTCGTCATCGACCTAGTCATAAGCAACTTAGAGGTCGCCCGAATCCTTGTTGATACCGGAAGCACCATCAACATGATCTTCCGTGACACTTTTACGCGAATGAGAATCAAACTAATAGAGGTCGAACCAACGCCAAAGCCGTTGACCAGTTTCTCTGGCAAAACGGCCATGACTTTCCCGGATGTCGCAAAAGAAGTAACCAAGATCGTTACTTTTGCGGTCGTCGATCGTCCAGCCATCTATAACGTAATCATGGGTACGCCTTGGATAAAGGTTATGAGCGGTCCCATCGACTTACCACTTGGTCATCGAATTTCCGACCCCTATGGGAGTCACGGCTATTTGGGGATACCAGAGGCAGTCGCAGACTTTCTTTTTAGCGGAACATAAGCTAAGGCAGATGGTTATCGACATCGTAAAACCAAAACGGGCAAAATAAACTCAGCCTCTTGCAAAAAATGATCCTAAAATGGATGGCCCCGCAACGATCGAGAAACAACAAGTTTTTGAACTCATCGCTCTTACCCAACCGGAGGAGAAAAACCCGAAACAAGACACCAATCCATCAACTATAGCGATCAATGCGTCTACAACAGCCGAGTAAACACACTCGCACCAACAATCAGAACTACGAGCTGACTTGATTCCCGAAAGGGATACGTAGGCAGCTTGCCTAAAGACGAGTTCAGTTATCCTCCTCTCTTAAAGGGGGGGAGGGAGGAGAGTGGGTGCATAAATGAGTATTCGTATACTCCCATATTTAAAAATATTCGCTTTGTACTCTAGATTTTTTAAACATTTCAATAAAGGCAAAGTTGAATCTACTGAATCTCTTCTCAAAAAACGTTTTATACAAACAGATCCGAACACTTATGGAAATCACTTCCGCAATAAATTATAAACACTTGGTCGTTCCGACCAAAAACTTACATGCCACAACAGCAATATTTCGAAACGAACCGGCGAGACGTCGCCTAAAAATCTTAGAGAAATATTCATAAGTCCAAACGGGATTATAAAACTACAAACACTTGTCGATTGGCCCCGCCGAGCACACCTGCCGTCTTAAACAAACACATACGACCCACTGGTTCTTTTACATCCGACTAGGATTAAATAGAACGCTATAAAAGAAATCCAAAATTTTGCTCAGCACCTCCGGGGATGCTCGATTTTGACCAGACAAGTCGTATAAGCCGAGAACCTATCGTGCACTTTAAATCGATACGAAGCCAGCTCAAAACCGCAACAGGCAAAACGAAAGCGATTAGTCATCGCAAAGCCTTAAAACCGAAAGTAAACCTAGGTCTTGCCCTAAACCCAGGTCTCTAACGTCTCAAGGCATGAAATGAGATCCTAAAGGCATGTCTCTTCGCCCATATCTAAGCGCTCACAAAAAATCGACACATCCCGATTAAAGCAAAACGAATAGGACGATCCGCATAAAGAGTTAGATACGAGATGACAACTCGTATTCTTCCATACACACTTAGCAAACAAACTAGTTCATCCTTAGAAAAACATCATTCAATAAAAGCATAAGTTCAATACACGCCACCCAGCGGCAGGGATTCAAAGCCACCAACGGCCACTCCTGATAAAAACACAACAGTAAAACGAAACAATTACATCTCAAGCAACATCATATCCTTCATTCTTCGGATTCATAGAATCGAGACGACGAGCTGTGGCCAAAATTTGAATCAGCCCCCGGCCGGTCGACCTCGCCACTCTCGTCCGGGATTTCTGGCCCAAATTCAACTGAATCTGGCGAAACCACGATAGGGTTCCAATGTGACCACATCCTAGCTTGAAGATCAAGGAGCTCAGACCGTTTATTCTTCCTCTTCTCCACTCCGCCTGCTGTTTAGCATACTCGACCTCGAATGAATACTTCTCGCCTTGAGTAAGAATCAATCTGCCAACCACTCCGCAACACTCAAAATAATCGCCTTGTTCTGTTGCACCTTCTGGGCCTCCGCGTACTCAGTCGCAAATCGCTCAGGACAAACATTCATCATCTCAGCAACCTCTCTCTTGCCCTCCCTATGAGCACGACAAACCCTTTTCTCGGACAGCTCCGTAACACGACGAGAATCAGCTTCGTGCTCATCTCTCATTTGGGTGATTTCTCCTTCAACCCACGCTTGAGTGCTAAAAGAGTTCGTGTTAATCTCCTCTCTAAGACGAGCAACTTTCCTCTCCACTGCCTCAGCTCTGGATTTGGCCGCGCGGGTTACTCGCACTCAGAGCCTCTTTCATAAAGCGAAGAACATGCCATAAGAAAATTTATTATATTCTTATCATGAGTAGGAAAAATCCAAAGAATCGGTAAAAGGGAACAAACCTTGTTAATGAACTTTGACGCCCTCGAAAACTACGTCGTCTCGGTCGACCCGATCTCGGACGGAGGAACCGAGAAGTCGATGTAGTCGGTAATATCGACCTAAGTGTCATCACAAGCTTGGCCCTCCTGGAAATCTCCAAATAATTGGTCTCGTCAACGGAAGCGCATCCGTCCTGCAGAGATCTTGACTTCTCCCTTGCATCCAAAGTGTTGCCCATGCTTGGCCCCGATTCGAACTTAACTGGATCGCTCGCCTGAAAATGAGCGAAATGATGGGCAATGGCAAGAGGGACTCTCTTCGGAGAAAATTGTCCCCAATAATACAGACCGCCGCAAAGAAATTTCCAGACTTCTTCAAGATCTTCAGGTTTCTGAGTAACATGGCCAGTCACTAAAAAACAGAAACAAGGCGCAAGGTTAGAATTCGGAAACAATATATTCATGGACATACAATCTGGATACCCTTGTCGCCCCATTTGGTCCTGAGCATGGGAATGCAGCTCTCCACCACCAAGACGCTATCAATTCGGACGTAAAAAAAAATCTTGCCAATCATGAGCATTCGAAGAGAATTTCTACACAATCGATTTTTCTCCCCGCGAAGATAGGTAATAATAACCCTCTGTGTGCCAGGCCTTAGGCGACAGCCAGGCTTTAAGGTAATCCGCATTACTGGCCAAACCACACTCATAACCTAGCACTAAAATACAGACTAGATGCTGCAGCGCGGAAAGATGGAGTTGACTGATCGACAAACCAAATCGATCCACAAACTCGACTACAGCCCGCAGGATAGGAAATCATAATTGGTAGTTAAGCAAGAAAGCTTCATAGCATGAAAAATAGCTCGGAGGTGGATTCTTTGCGTCTTGACCAGGTTCATGGAGGAGAAATTGCACCGAATTGGGGATTATGCGAGATCGTCGCATAAGCCCGAGGGAACGAAGAGTACACCCGCTCGGACCATCCTGGCTTTTCCTCGACCCTTTCCTTAAAGGAACCCAGAAATTGGCCGGAGGAACTTCAGCGGTACGCACGACCCGCCGATACCTATTGAACTCCTCATCATCCCCGGCGAACCTCAAGAATACTGGTTCAAGAAGGCTCCCATCGGCGGAAAGATCAAGATCGCCTGGATCAAAGATAGACGAGTGGGCATGATCCAAGATTCTCAACCAATCAGACATGATCAACAAATATTGTGAAGAAATTCAAAGATAGAGAAAGAGAGAGAGATTTCTCTACTTTAGAATAAGAGTATGTGGGAAGAAGCGAGTAAAGAATTTGAAAACTTACTCCACATACATATAAGCAAAAAATTTACTATTCATCTTTGGACTTTTGGTCATTAAAGTTCCGCATAATTCTATCAAACTTACCTAAAAAGTTCAAACGGCCCGCAAGAACTCTACGATTCTTACGGAATAGGGGCTATCTGTTGGGGTCAAAATTGGTTACGACGGAATCAACAACCAAACTCTCCGCAAAGTTCAAAGTAGGTTTGTAAAAGGTACGAGGACGAATCAGAAAGAATTCTAAAAACTTTCCGAACACAGGAACTCCGTAAACCTAACACTCGCAACTACGAGAATCGTCGAAAAAATGCCAAAATAACGGGACTGGCCGGAACCGTCCAGCTCGCCGGACCAGCTAAGACAAAACAGACCGTCCAGCTCGCCGGTCGGCAAGCTGACCAAGCCAAGCCTGCTCGCCGGTCTTAGCCAGCTCGCCGCCGATACTAACAGAGCCAAACTGCATTGTCCACATTTCCCAGACATGATGCATACATCTCTCGACTCGATCACACTCCGAACCGCGACCAGAACATCCCTTGTTTCGTCCCGATCCGTATTGTCGTTGGAACTTTACGATAAAAACCGCTAAACACTTGTTTTCTCGTAAAAACTCGAGTAAACCGTATAAAACAGAAACGGTTAGACGAAACACCAAAGGTTGCCTAGCTATACGATTCACTCGATACACTTTATGAAGAACGGCATCGTATCACAGAACGATCTCGTCTAAACTCGTCAAAAACGGTTAAAATTGCAAAACGGCCTGAAAGGTCCTAAAACGCGACAAAGGCCCACCTACGGCTTTGAACGAAATCCAGTCCGATAATATGATGACGGTTTATCTATTATTTGCAGGAAAGGATAAATGTCAAGTTCGAAGACAAATGTCAAGTTTGAAGATAAATATAAGTTTTCCAAGGATAAATATGAAAGATCGAGATAAATGGAATATTTCTGACGCGGAAAATGAAAGACCAAACTGCCTAGAAGAGGAGTATATAAAGACAAGGCCGAAACTAAGGAGAAACAAACAATTTTTCAGAGCTTTTACCACACCAAAAACTTAGGGCAAATTAGGCAATTTTTCACTTTTTGTTATCGAGTTGCGTCTCAAGTAGGGTTTACTCTAAGTTTGCTAGAACCAGGATACTCGCCGCCAGCTCTTGTAGCCAAGACTTATTCTCGTTGACCGCTCTTACGCAAATTCGGAATAAGAAACCTCTTTGCTCTTTTTTTTTATTTTCATATTTTTATTCTGTTATTTTTTCGTATCTTAATTGCTTAGCGTGTGGTTTAGCAGATATCTGGGACCTCTCCAAAAGTCAAGTTAACCTGACGTTCCTTATTTTACGGAAATTGATAGTGCGAATTTCGGTCGTCGCAATTCTAATTAATGTCAACGATTGTGTTGCTTCATTTTAAAAGCTGCATTAATTGACCACAAATTATTAGAATGTCAAAAGATGTGTCTTTCTATGTTGATATGTTTTTTGTATCATTCTTTTTTGAAAATGCATAAGTATTTGTTTTATGATTCTTAGAATGTGGCTTTCCATAAATCTAAAATAAATGTTTCAAGCTGCTTTTCATAAATATAAAATAAATGTTTAAATCCTTAGATATTTAATAAATTCTTAAAAATAAATAAACTAAGATGAAAATACACATCTTTTAAATAGTTTTTAGAATGAAACATTTTATATATTAAAACAGAAGTCACAATATTAATTCATGTGTAATTTTTTAAAAATTGGACTATCTCCTAGAAAGTATGTCAATGTATATTGGTATTAATTTAATACTATGACAACACTAAACATGTGAAATCATATAATACAGTTATATCAACGTATATATTATCTGATTCTACGTTAATCTAGGTGGAATATGTAACCGTAAAGGCATATCCTTTTACATATAGATTTTTTTAGCATATAGGTCTAGAGTTTATTTTATTTTTAATATTCAGTGCTCCTAAATTACATAATGCACGTGAAACACATATATTGACACTTACATAATACAACGACATCTTTATAACTAAAACACATTAAAGGTTATCAATACTAACTATCTTATATATTAAAATTTTATGTTTATATAAGTATTATATTAATCATTATCACTCAATATTCTCTTTTCAATTATATTAAATTAGGAATTTACTTGATTAATATGTAGTTGTGTTTTCTGTTTTTGAATGTTTCACTTTTTTTATTAAAATATATTTTTGGATAACAACAAAATATATATTTAAATTATTTTTTTACTTTAAAATATATATTTAAGATTTTGAATAATTTTATTAATACTTATCTAATCAAGTAAATTTTAAATTTTTTTTTGTCCAATTTGTATATTTTATTCATTACATGATAAACAATACTAATCACTCTAATTTTTAACGTAAAATTTCAGATGCAAACAATCACTTCGCAGATAAAAGTATAAATTTCAAAATAATATGATCTGTTGATATTTAAAATATGTTTTAAATATATCCCAATAGTGTCTTATATTTTATGATGTCTCATTTTAATTACTGACCATTAAAATAGTGGGTAAAAAAAAACAAACCAGACCAAACAAAACCAATATAGTCAAATCAAAACCAAATCATAGGATATGTCTAGACCATTTAGTTCAAAATTTTATCAACCCAAATGATTCGTTTTGGTTTACACTGAACCAAATTAACCGAAAAACAAAAGTGTTTTAAAATATATTGTTTAATTATAGTATAATATTAAGATTTACTATATTTAACCATTTAACCCCACAACCTAATATAATTTTATACATTTTACTTTTAACTGAATAGAATAAAAAACTAAAAATAAAACAAAATGAATTTCACATATTAACATCACACCAAAAATTATCTATGATATTTATATTAGGTTATTATTGGATTAAATCTTTTACATTTTTATTGTGATGTTTGGTTTTATATCTAAATATGAAGAAGATCATAAATTTAATATCAAATGATGATTTGGTTAGCTTTTTATAAATTATATTTTTGTACCTAAACTAGAACAAAACTAAAAAATTAACTCAGTTAAACTGAACAAACACTAACAAAACCAAATTAAACCAACCCGAAGATGAACCAAAAAAAAATAAACGGGAGCTAAAACCAAACCAAACTGACACAAACAAAATCAAACTAATTTGGATTCATTTTGGTTAAAGTTTTCTTACACCTAAATACAAACCAAAGCAAACCAAACCAAACCAAATCAAAAGCAAACCCGTAATTAAATTGAAATACATGCCCCCTAAATTGTTTCATATGAACAATTATGATTGTGAAATATAAAAAGTAAATAAACATCCGCGCGGTTGCGCGGGTCAAAGTCTAGTTGTAATTATTGGTGATGGACTATTATTGGTGATTGTCCATTATAACCATTATAGGTGATGGATGGACCATTATAGGTGATTGTCCACTATAACCATTGTAATTGTTGGTGATTGTCCATTATAACCATTATAGGTGATGGACCAGTATAGGTGATTGTTATGTTTGGAACCCAGTAAACTTCAAATAAACTGGGATGCGAGTATACTAAAAAGTTTTTTCCACTGGTCTTTGTTTCAAGGAGATTGCCATTGATGCACACACGCATCGACAAGTAAAGTTCAGATTAATCATTGAACCGGGGAAAACCAGACGTTACAATTATCGTTATGATGCATAGGTCGGAATATCAGACAATCTACTGACCGGAAAAAAATAAAGATAATAAATTTGAAGCGCCGTGAGCGAGTTCTACTCTCCTCTTACAACATTTTTTCTTTATATTTTATCATTCGCTAATGTGGAAAACCTCTGAGTTACGTGTTTGTGTTCCGTGTTCAACTTTGATTTGCGTTTGCAGTTTACTATCCATTAGCCATCAGCATCCAACTGTGAAAACTGATGAGAGAAAAACATATGATGGCATCTCTAATATACCTAACGATGTTGCATTTGGTTTAAAATTCACATCCTCTTATAAGAGTCGCACCCTTTTGGGGTTAATTTGCATGTAATAAATATGAGAATTTAAAATTATTTATCCCCTCATAATACCACCATTATCATCAAATATGTTAGAATCCATATAGATATCCATCTCATACACTAATATCATCTTCGTTGAGAACAGTCTCTGCAATTTTTTTTTCTGATTCAGTGCTTGTTCCATTTTTATAGGATAATATCAATTCAGTGTTTGTTTTGTTTCAAGATATACAACTCTTTTGGATGGTTACGTTTGAATGTATGGGAGGAGATGGAGGGAACTGCCTCCTTTTGTGGCCTCCAACAATCAGTAACTCACTCCGTTCTTTCTCAGATTATTTAAATATATTTATAACATTATATATTTAGAAAGTTAAAATATATCAATAACTATATTTATTTAGTTCTCACATTGCGATAAAAAATATTAGAGCAAATCTTTTCTCTATTATATAATTATTTTATTTTGGCAAAAAATAGCAAAATACATTTGAAAGTCTTTTTACTACGAACAACAAGAATTTTCCATCGTATTGCATTTGCTTGTTACTAAATGATAATCTAAGTAAAGAAGACAAGAACAGATGCACATTTTCAGGCACCTACTGGTACCGTTAGAAGCAAAAACACATTGATGTGGTTCTGATTTGATAATTATATTGCATTTGCATTTGCTTGTTATTTACTCGTACCGTTAGAAGCAAAAACACATTGATGTCGTTCTGATTTGATAATTATATTGCATTTGAATTTTTCATCGTATTGCATTTGCTTGTTCTAAATGATAATCTAAGTAAAGAAGACAAGAACAGATGCATATTTTCAGGCACCTACTCGTACCGTTAGAAGCAAAAACACATTGATGTGGTTCTGATTTGATAATTATATATCAGTTAAGAAGAAAAGGTATGATAAAAATGATCTTTTTTCGCTTTTTCGTAAAAATGTTGATGAAAATTACTAAAAGAATATCTGAAAATGTATCTTTTGATTTTTGAAACTGCATAGGTTTTCATGTACGTTATTTTTGTTTTGTTTTAAAGTCTATTTATTATACCTTTAGAAAATTTAAATAAATATTTAAAGGTATATATTTTATCAAAATGTTTGGACAGTGATCTATGAATGCTTTTCATATTTGCTCATTGCTATGAACTATAATTTTAAGGATCTACAAAATTGTTTCTACTATTAACCAACCAATTTTTCACAAATTAAGTTTCATCAAAATTTTGAGGTATGTTGGTATATTTATCAGGTTTGAAACAACTAAATATCAATTATCAATATACCTTTGGGAATACTATTGGTGCAGTTATCTAAGGTTTGAACCGTTGATTCGGCCGCATACCAATTTAGATTATAGTTCTGGAATTTTTTTTGAACTGAGACTTAAATTTATCTTTGTAGCTCTTCAGATAAAAATATATTCACACTATAATGGAGGTTGGTATTTTTGAAGATGTACCAGTGGAAACCGAGAAGACTAACAAACCTATGGTTAATTTAGAAGAAAATAACGGCGTAGTTTCATCAACTATGGCAAGCATTGATGTCAATGGGTTTCGGATTTTTCCTTCTCAACTAGACATTTTTACTGGTTTATGTTATTTTGTTACTCTATAAGGCTCATGGCCATTGTTTTTTTTTAAGTTTTCACAAGTATAACACTTTATTTATTTTGATGACCAAAGAGTGCTACATCATATGTGTTTTCATGTCCGTCTCCACTTGCAGGTAGGATCTGTTAGGCATATATTTGAAAAGCATCCTGACATTGCAGTTGATTTTCGTGCAAGGAACCAACATGTGAGGAGTGCATGCATGAGTTCTCTTCTTGGCTTAATTGAGACTTTGTGCCAATCACTTCACAAGCTATCGAGTGAAGATCTTATTGAAGCAGACATTGCACTCAAACATTTGAAGGATGCAGGATTTAATGTTGATTGGCTGGAGAAGAATCTGGAGCAAGTGAAAGCGAAGAAGATAAAAGAGCTTACAGATTTAGCCATGCTCAAAGAAACTGAGGAAAAAGCACTAAAACTGAAGCGGAAGTTTGAAGAGCTTGATGCATGGTGTTGTTTGATGACGACTTTTGATCTTAGACATTTGGTGTTGTGTTTGTTTCAGACATCGGAACTTGTTTCTTCATAAGTGGGAACTCTTTTGCTGTCACGTTCTCTTTTGTTCTATGTTTTCTTTTCTTTTGTATGCCTTTCTGTTTTGTTTATCAACAAAACATTTTATCCTCATTTTCCCTTCTTCATGCACTTGCACTTGTCGTCATGCCAAAGTTTATATTGTTTGGAGTTTTACAACTTCTATTAATCTTTTTAATGAATATACAACACAACAAAGTGTAGTTTCTTTTGATTTAACTTTAACACGGACATCTTGACAACGAGATGCTTTGAGTACTTAAAGTATCTCCGTTGTTTTATTCCATTTTTTAAGATGGAGTAGAATTTTACTCCAATGTATTACTTCATTTTGTACTCCAAATAAATATTTTCAAATATTTTTTTTATTTAGTTAATAATTTTTAAAAATATCTTCAATTTTTAAAAATTTAACAATTAACCCAACTGTTTCATGTTTACAAAACTTTCACAAAACTATATTTGTTTAAATTAAACATTTATTTAGAAAAGTTACAATAAACCAGAAAATATATATAAGATACTATATTTTATTTTATTAGTGACCATTAGTAATAAGATTCTTTATTTTTGATTTTCCAAAATCAAAAAATCAAACAAGAAAATTATGAAATCAGATATTTTCATCTTATCAAATTTCAATATCTGCAGGTAGCGCTTTTCTTACAATTTCAATTGGTGCAATTTCAATCATATGGAATTTTCCTAATGCAATACCAAAGTTATACAATAAATAACATAAAAGAAGAAGAAAAACGTTTTGTTTTGTAAATTGAACTTCGTATAGTATCTAAATATTTAAGCTCAACGAGCACAAATGTTATCAAATAGAAATTTTGACCTACAAGATAAACAAACTCATTTTTTTTCTATTTAAAAAGTTGTAAAAGCAATTTATTAGATTATTAAATTGTTTATTTTTTGTTATATTTTATGTTTAGTTTTGATTTTATTATTTTATACTCTCTATATTTCAATATATTCCATGTTTTAAAATTTTCACACATATTAAAAAAATATGTTAATAAATGTATTGTTTTCTGTGATTAGTTTCTTTTCCCTACAATTTTTAACCATACAAAATCAATAAATACAATTAATGTCATAGAAACTTACAATAGACTTTTATTATATGCATTTAAAATGTGAAATATGTATTTTTTAGAAACAAAATATTTTTCTAATACATGTATTATATTAAAAAGAGAGGGAGTGCCTTTTTATGTAACACTAGATCTTTTGGCCGCCCTACGCGCGGCTTATTTCTTAAACAAATCATATTGTTTATATATATAATATATTGAATAATTAAACTTATAATTAAAACAAAAGAAATAAAATGTTAAATAAAAAAAAAAAGATAACGATTGACAAAATCATTGTATGTAATGCAATTAAGAGTTTCATAAGTAATTCTTGTTTTTTGACATCGAACAAACAGACTCATATTAACTCTACGAACCAAACTGATAGCTATGTATCCATGTGAACAACGAAAGACGGTTGTTTCTTCGCATTGCGTGCTAGACTGTTCGCCCTTGAATTCAGTGTTCATGGCAAGTAATTCTAATAATGAATAATTATTTTCACAAAAATAGATTTTGTATTTTTTTAACAGAACCCTCATTTTACTTTTTGTATAAATAATTTATATAATAATTACTTTAATATTTTAAGTTATAGTTTTATATTTTCTACTTTCAAAATGTTGGTAGAAAATAATCACTATCAAAATCTGAAATTAAGTATGTAAAATGAATTGATTTTTATTTAAATTCAAAATGATATCATATAAATTTGAGATTGTATATATTTTGTTGTTATGAATAATTTTTATTTATTCTATTTATTTATAAATTGGATGATATTAATTTATCGTTGTCCTCAATGTTTTGAATACCAAATCGAACATTAACTTGACATTGCAGTTAGGTCATTGGTCACACCGTTCCACCTGGATTATAATTTTAATTTAATTTTAACTTAAGTATCTATATACTAGGTGATAACCCGCGCCCGAGAAGAATAAATGAATTAAGAATATTATCTAAGTCAAAAAAAATATTAGATATAATGAAAAGGTGCATTTGCTTACATAAATAACCTTTTTTGTTTTTGAAAAAAAAAACTGTGTAATTGGATATGTGCATTGAAGTCAATTTTATGGAAAAAGCTATAAGATTAAGCAAAAACTTCTATAAAGTTATTATGAACCTAAGAAAAAACAAATCATAGATTTGAATAATTTTTTAATTCATAATAGAATTATGATGATACTAATTAAACCAACATAAGTAATAAAAAGATAAAACACCAAATAATGAAAAAATTGTTTTCAAAACTCCTGCTCTACAATTTTATTGAGGGAAATAAGAATGAATAAATTTCATACTATTTCCTATTAAATCGTTTGCTAATAATTCAATTATTATGATAATTGGATTCGTGATATAATTTGCCTTTGTTAACCACCGTAATTGATTCAATTAGTCAAACATTTTGAAAAAGTCATCAAATTTAATATTATGAATTGATTCTCAAGTTTACACCAGAATGTTTTATATATGGGCTTATATCAAGTTAAATTATTAAATATGATTTGAAATATAAAGAAAGAAATAATGTTGATTGATTCCAAATATCAACAAATCAATAAATAATAATCAATAATTAATACTTCCTAATTGGAAACTATATTATATATTGGATAAAATTAACTATGTTACATATGTATTGTTTATCGGCTTGGTTTAAATGGAATAACGATTTGTTATAAAAGAATGCAATATATATTAATATAAAATAGTCTAAAATAAGTAAAAATATTTTTTGGATTATCAGTTAAATCGATTAATTTTTTATAAGGAATAAAATGATAAATATAAAATTATTGTAAAATAAGTAAAAATAATTTCTTGAAATCAATTATTACATGCAAGGGATCAGATCTTTTGTTTTTTTAATTTTATATTAATTACACAATTAAATACGCATGAAATATAAAGAAAGAAATAATGTTGATTGATTCCAAAAAATCAATCAAGCAATAAATAATAATCAATAATCAATGCTTCTTAATTTGAAACTATGTATTATATATTGGATAAAATTAACTATGTTACATATGTATTGTTTACCGGTTTAGGTTAAATGGAATAATAATGATTGATTATACAAGAAAGCAATATCGAGTAATATAAAAATAGTCTAAAATATGTAAAAACAATTTTTTTGAAATCAATCAACTCAAAATTGTTTAGAAGAGATAGAGTCATGATCCAACCAATCAGATTCGGTTTTTAAAACACTTCTTGTCACAAGCATCGCTTTTAATAACAAACAACAAAATCATTTTAGTAGACATATTTTTATTATGAACTTATGTCAAAAACCATATACATATTTAACTGAAGTTGTTATTTATTGTTTAACCATTTAAAAATAATAATTGCCATCTTAATTTTTTTTTTCAAGTTTCCAAAAACTATGCAATATGAACCAAATTGTAACAAAGACATAGAAATTTTTGTGACCACCATAATTATAGAATTTGAGAAAAGATAGTCATTTGAACTTGAAAAAAATGAATCTTTTTTTTGTTTAAAAGGAAATGATAATCTAGTGTATAATAGTTTATATTTTGTTACCAGCTTATGTATTTAAATAACTGGTTAAAATAGTAATAAATAAATATTTGTGAATATAATTTATCTCCTATAATATTTTGTTTCTTTAGATCTAATACCCAATCATTATAAATATAAACTAATCATCTATATTATTAAAACTGAAGTACATTTTGGTACTGTTTGGGAATATAGATAGTAGAATAAATGAAAATTGTTTAAAAACATGGATAACAAATTAAATACTTTATTTTATTTACACAATTAACCATTGTATTTACCAGAAATTAATAATTTTCTTTTGTATTTATGTTTCTTTATAGATTCTCGCACTACATTTAAAATAAATTTAAATTAATTAATTACAATGGTTGTTGTTTCTTTATGGTGAAAATAAAAACACAAACTGAAAATATAGTATATACATTATATGAAAATTTTAAAATATATTATTACTTTATTTAATTTAGTCAAATATAAAATTTTGAGAGTTTAATTTTCAAGTAACAAATACCATAAAATTAATGATAATTCATAGAAAACTAATACAAAAATTAATTTTTAGTATGTTGTTTCATTTTATTTAACCAAAAACAAAATGTAAAAATATAAATAGTAAAATTACATCAAATTGGATAAAATTTTAAAATTTCTAATTTAAAATTTTGTACAAATAAGATAGTAGATTAAATATTTTACTTTATTTAAAAGTTAAACATTGAATTTACCATAAATTAAGAATTTCCTTTTGTATCATTTATATTTATAGAGTATAGCACTACATTTAAAATAAATTTAATGTAATTAATTACAATGGTTATTGTTTCTTAATGGTGAAAATAAAAACATAAAACTGAAAATATAGTATATACATTATATGAAAAAAATTCTAAATATATAGTATTATTTTGTTTAATTTAGTCAAATATAAAATTTTGAGAGTTTCATTTTCAAGAAAACAAATATCATAAAATTAATGATAATTCATAGAAAACTAATCCAAAATTAATTTTTAGTATATGGTTTCATTTTAAATAATTTAATCAAAAACAGAATGTTAAAATATGAAAAGTACAATTACATCAAATTGGATAAAATTATAAAATTTCTAATATAATATGATGTAAAAATAAATAATTATTATTAAACATTTATAATATAAATTAATATATTCTACTCTATATGAAAATTACAAAACAGAAAAAAATATTTGTTGTTTTTATAAAATCAGGGGTTTATGAGTTTACGTTGAACACAAATTAAATCATACATCCGCACCCCACCCCGAGTTCTAGTTTTCATTAATCTGCAAGTGCGGGGTTATATGTATATATAGTTGGCTCAATATATGAAGAGTAAAGCACTAAAACCTATAGTAATGTTGTTGTTAAACTTGTGTTGTGTTGATACTTATTAAAGTTGTTAATAATTGCTAATATAGCTCAGGAGATATGTTTTTAAAATTATTGAACTTATTTCAATGCCAGCAACTATTTAGCCCAAAAATAACAATTATTAAGAATCTTAAATTGTTTAAAATGATGCAATAATAAATATATGTATATAAGTTATTGTGAGTTATACTCAAAACAAACGTATCTCATCAATACGTCAACTATTTTTTTGTTTGACAAAGTTTTTATCATGCTTTATAAGAAGGTGGTGATAATTTTTATCATGTTATTTTTTGTCACCAGTCATCATGTTACTTGTTTAATGTGTAAGGCGATGGTGGTCTTAATAAAATACTAGATTTTGATCCGCGTTTGAGAAGCGCGGGTTTTGTTTTGGTAGTAACAAAATGTATCAAATGATTCAATTTCTATTACATGATAGCTTTGTATGTGAATTTTGATGTATATTTTACCTTTTTAGTAGGATCTTTTCATTGAATTTTGCATAACCGAGTCAGTTTGTGGCTGAACCGAGAATCAGAAAATTAAGTGTTATGAGAGTATGAATAACTAAAACACATATTAGATTGAAACCAAAATTGGATGGGTCCATGGCCCATAGTAAATTACTAAATTTGAAAAGTTATGCGAAAGCGCGGGTATTGTATCATTTTAACCCGCGCTTTTGACCCGCATTCTTGGAATCAAATATTTGCATAATTAGAATTGGATGAGTGAATATTCTGATAGAAGGAATCTTTGAAAAATAGTTGAAGTGTAACTATATAGAAATAGGATAATAATACTGATTTAATTTTTGAAATTCTATAATAGTTGATTGATAAAAATGCTAAATTAAAATATTCAAAATTAATAAACCGAAACAAAAAGTACATTGAAATTCTCCTTTGAAAATCAGATTCTACTTCCCACCTTTTAGATTTTGTCTGCCAAACAAAATTGTGTTTGGATGATAAATCAGATTTTGTAAAAACTTCAACTTCATCATGAAACTTGTTATTTTCAATCCACACGTTAAAATAGGATTTATTTTGATAATAGATATGAAAAATGTTTTTCTGTCGATCCCTGCAACATTGAAACATATATAAGTTTTCAAGATGTCATTAAAGTATAGTAAACAAATTATATAAAAGCCATACATTAGTCGTGATTCGGTCGAATAGACTCAAAAATAATGAAATGATAATACCTTTTCTTGAGATGTACATCCTTTATGCAATGACTCCATACCTTCTGTTTTTTGGCTAGCTGTATGAAGATTCTCAGCAAATTTACCCCAAAGGCAACAAATTAATCTCTGACCAATAGAATTGAATATCAAGTTATAAATCAATATGTTTATAGGCCTATATCTTTTATATTAAATATATTAAACTTACGAAATGTCCATGAGACTAAACTCCAACTTATTCCTTTGTTTCTCACCACTACACCCTATGGTTTCCAGATCACTCAAGTCTTGAACTTTTCCAATAACGTCTAAATAAAAATAGACTCGTGTTAGATAGATACACAACAATGGAGCTAATTTATAAAAATGAGAGAAAACTGACCAATAAGGAAGTTTGTATTTAAGATACTTTCTATGGTTTTGAAATCAAGCAGATCAAGAAACATGTTGTCATCACGGTTCCTCCATACTCCAACACGAATATGTTTTGCCAATTATGTATGTCTTGTTACACGAGCCATGGATCTTAGTTCCCTATATAAACATAAAATAAAACAGTATCATTTAGGTTAAACTTTTACGAAATGAAGATATATAAATAAAAAATCTATACAAAACGATAAACTTACATTTTCAACACAAAGGATTAGTTCCATGGTCTCCCCTATTTCTTTCATGAAATGTCTCCATGTATGAAGGATTGACTTGGATGCGACATGCAGTCTTCCTCGGTTTTATATCGCTCAAGAAAGACGACTGCAAATTATTCGCCATTTTTGTTTTAGGTTTTGCAAGGAATGATGATTATAGTGGTTAAGAGATGCTATATTTATAATAGGTAGAGAAGATATACATTTAAGTTACGCAAACATAGGGCAGAATATTTATACGATTTAAAAAAATATCTCTTTCGAGGAATAAGGAATTATTTCTTAAAGATATTTTGAATTAGTTAGGAAGTTTAAAGTGTAACAGTTAATGATAATCCAACTACGGTAAGTTACCAAAATTTATGGAATCCAACAAAGAATAACTAACCACGATATTGATTGTGATTAATTTATAAACTTGTAGATTAAGGAATTTATTTATTTTCGTAGGAATATAATTATAAAAAATAGGGTCTGCAATATTTTCTGTACAAAACGTATCCCGTCCATTTAAATGTCACCATGAAAATGATGATATATTGACATATTTGATATAACTATATGTCGTCTAACTATGGTTTATAAATGCGGGTAAATTTAGTGAGACATATTTTATATATGAAGAAAAAACATGAAATGAAGGACATTTGGATGGATTCTCCATTCTCAAATGTCTTGAAATGGTTTAGAGGTATGAAATAAATGATACGAGTAGTGAGACATTAATAAATTTTTGATATAGGAAGAGAACTCATGAAAATGTCGATATAGGAAGAGAATGGAGAATCGAGTATATGTAATATGTAATATGATTTGTAATATATGTAATATAAAGTGTAGTATGAGTTTATAAAACATAGTCTTTGAAATATAAGTTGTAGTACATCTATATGAAAATCTTAGTATATGAAATATAGTATCATACCATTGTTAGAGTAATATGAGTTTATAAAATATGGTCTTTGAAATATAAGGTGTAGTACAACTATATGAAAATATTAATATATGAAATATAACTTCATATCATGGTTAGAGTAATATGAGTTTATAAAGTCGATATATAATTCATATACCAAAAAATGTTAACCAGAAAATTATAATGTAGTCAATCTATAAATTAAAATCGTGTAGTATAAGTACTATAAAACAATATAAATGTATGAAATATAGTATGTAATATGGTTAGAGTAATTAATGGGAAGAGAGAGAATAAATTAGGTATATTTAATATGCAATATGATTTGTAACGGTCGATATATATATATATATATATATGTATGACCAAAACATAAATTATCAAAATGTCATTAATGAGGTTGCAGACAATTTTCATCAGTCGATTTTCAAGGGCGCCTTCCCTTTTAATAATATAGACTAGATGATAACCCGCGCACATGCGCGGGGTAAATTTTAATACATCTAATTTTTAAAGATGGGCACTTCGGTGGATTCATCGACTCGGTTTGGTTTGATTCGATTCGGTAAGTTCGGTTCTAGAATTTTTCCAACTGAAGTTAAGCAAAATTAGTTTGGTTTGGATTGGTTTTGGTCGGGTTTACTTTGTGTTTTGGTTTGGTTTAATCGGGTTCTCTTAGTTTAGTTATTTTAGGAGAAGTGTTTTAAAACATAAAAACATGATCATGTTGGTAACTATGAAATAATAAATTATGTATACTATCTTCAATATAAAACTGAAACAAAACCCTTAAAAACAAAAGTTTATAAGAATACAATCTAATCGCTAATGATGTCTTTTAAAAATAAACTATGTAAAATAATAAATAACTTTGATAATCCATACCCATGTATTGAGAATATGTTTTTGTAATGAGAATATTGAAAATACTCTTTTGTACATTATTAATAAATTTGATAGTTAGTTTAATAAAAAGTATAATATATATTTATATGATCAATTTTTTTTTTAAGAATTTCAAAAAAAATAATCTAGTGATGAACGTGGCTACGAAAACATTATATGCTCCATTGATGGTTATTCATTTTATTATAACTTACTAGGGTCGGCCCGGGCTACGCCCGGGTTTTTT
>JABAYD010011887.1:0-12593 GCA_014822095.1 Diplotaxis tenuifolia
CAAGTTTTAGGTCAATTCTGCAAAACCCCCTACATTCTTTCTAGCATTATGATTTTTATTAGATAAAACTTTTGATATATTGATGTGGAAATTTAGCTAGTTGAAACAAATTAATAATGTTTGATTTAATTTTTTTAAGAAATTTGGTATTAAAAAGGGAGAATTTCGGAACAACTAAAAATAATCATGTTGTTCAGAATTGCTGATATAGCTTAAATTTTTTTAACTTTATTTATGTAGATTATTAAAATATTTTCTTAATAAACATTAACTTGAATATATAGAAATTGACTACATAATAAAATATATATTTTTGTTGTCTTCGTAGTAAGAATCAGTTTTGTCTAAAACTGTTTGAACTATTCATATGAATTTAGTTTTTGTTGATTGTTCTGTTTAGTCCGAATTTTCATAACATATACAAAATAGTTTTTGATGTCAAAGAAAAAACTTGTCAACTTTTCCCAAAATTATTAGTGTAGCTAAGACATATAAATAATATCATTTTGTCCCATTAGTAACTGATTCTTTTAACTAAAATAGTTTTTTGATGTCAAAGAAAAAAACTTGTTCAACTTTTCCCAAAATTATTTTTGTAGCTAGAATATATAAATAATATCATTTTGTCTCTAGATGTTTTGCTGCGTAAATGGATTATACTTTAATCGTTTATTGGATATTAAAACTATCATATTAAAAATTTACATATAGTGTAAGTTACCAAAAAAGCAAAAACATTCTTATATGTAGCACTTTCTTATTAAAACTGAGAAAAGAGTATAATTTAGTTACAACTAATAAAATGTTATTTAGCGTATTAAATTACTTTTTATTATGGTAGATAGTATGATAGTTGCGATAACTTTTGAACAAGGAAGATAATTTTTGTTTTTGTATTTTTTCCTATGATACCTAGTGCTCTTACTAAATATGATAACTTTTTTTCCGAAAATACAGTTTATGATTTAATTACAGTAAAAACTCTATAAATTAATAACATTGAGATTTTGAAATTATATTAATTTATAAAATATATTAATTTACAATAATTTTCTTATTTATATCTTTATATATATATATATATTTATCTAAGATAAAAATATTTAATTTTAGTGTATAGAAATTAATTATTATTGTTTAAAAATTTGACATTTATATTAATTATATTATATTATTTGATGTATATAATATTTATTGCATATAATTTAAATATAGTTTTAGATTTGAGATTACTAAATTTCATCAAAATATATTAAATGTAAAAAAATCTAAAGATAATTCTATTGTGAATATACAATAAACAACATAATGAAAGGTTTTTATTTATATAAAATATATAGACAAAGGACCTGTATTTACATAGATTTTTTTAAAAATATAGTATTCTGTTATTTTATCGATTTGCGTTATTTCAACCGATAAATTGAAACCGGTAAAATTTATTAATTTATAAAAATTATTAATTTATTAACTATTAATTTTTTTTATCATATGAGTATTAATTTATTCAAGTTTTACTGTATACTTTTTTGATTGCCTTTAGCAGAAAAATAAAGCTGTAACTAAGGATCCTACCAATTGCATGTGGAATAATCAAATCAAAAGGCCCACAAAAGATTAATCTAAAAGCCAACTCAGCCAACCCCATCAAACAAATGTGCTTCGTTTTGTCACTATTCATTATCTACCTGTCTTCTCACTGACTTCAAATCATTTTTATACATATCAAGTGATCATTCATATGTATGATGTATCTAATAACCTGAGGGATTCAGAATCAATTGTCACAAAAGGTTTCTTGCAGAGAAAACAACTGTTTTGAAACCCTAAACCTCCAATTGCTTCTCAAGATTCAGAGACTCTTACCTTTATAAAAGATGGAAACTGGAGTAGTCATTACCCAAGAACCAGTGTTTACAAAGGTATGATGATGCTGATGACACACACACACACACACACGTATATATATAGATCTCATCTGCAGCTCTCCATCTTTCAGAATTTTGATTTCACAAGTAGGTTAGATTATTGCTTTGTAAATTGGGTGACCAGCAAGTTTAATTATATTTGAAAAAGTAGGTTTCTTCTTTCTTTTTCTTTTCTACCTTTTTCCTTTTGCAGTCTGATGATTGAAAACTTTAAAATGATGTTAAAGGATATAAGAAACTAGATCTTGTAAATCTGTGGATTCTGTATTTTTAGAAAAACCTTTTTTATCAAAGCACATACAATAAGTAGATCTTTTAAGAACTTGTATGTTTGAGAATATTACATCTGAAATTAAGTTGGTAAGCTTCAATACAAACTTTTCTGAGTTAAAACGAGTCTGCGATCTGGGAATCGATAATACTAACATGTTTTTTATACATAGACAAGTGTTGAAGAAGCTCATGCAGGAGTAGTACTTGACCACTCAACCATGGACGTAGATAAAGTAAACCTGAGTACTGTTCTTGATAACAGTACTATTCAGGGAGAACCAGAAGTTGCAAATGGTTCAGGTAATGGGGCAAGAAACTAAAACCCATTCAGAACGTTTAAAAAACATGAATATTTGTACTTAAACTGTTCTTCTATATGATCAGGGGAAACCGAAGAATCAAAACACGAAAAAGAAGAAGTGATGAAGACTATTTCCGTTGTAGAAGACCGTAAGATTGTTTCAGAGAAAGCAAGTGAGACAGAAACGGATGAAAAAAGCACAGACGATGGGAAGATAATCTTAACTGATGTGAGATTAGAGAAGGAGAAAGAAGATGAAACTACCCAAAAACCAGAAGTATTTATTTTTAATTTTCTTGAAGCTTAAAAAATCAGAGATACTCACAATTTTCACTGAGATACAGAGTGAATATTTTGTTCTGTTTTGTGCAGGTAAGTGAAAAACCGGTAAGAGAAGAAGGTCAAACAGAAACCAAACACTCACAAGAAGAAGAGAAGGACATCTCTAAGGTTCTTGTTGCTACCGCACATGTTTTGTACTTATTTATTTACGTTGTTATCTATCTGCAGAGCTAAGAAACAAATACTCTACTGCAGGCTAGTGAAGAGATAATACCGCTAAAGACTGATGAAGTAAAAGAAGAAAAATATTCAACAACTGTTGACACCTCTGTAAATGGAACAAAGGCTGAGCACAATGAAACCGTTTCAGTAGAAGAAATCTCGAACATTGCCAAAGAAACAGCTCCGGAACAAGATGCTGAAAGAACAGAAAGAGTCCTTGTTGAAGCAGACAAAATAGATGAAACTGAGAAAGTAAATACTGTTGTAAAAGACCCTGAGATCGCTAATAATGAAAAAACTACAGTTCATGACCTGAAAGAGAATGAAAACGTGGTGGAAGCAATCAAGAACTCAGATGATGTAGAGCAAGTCTCACGTGAGGTGCTGAAGGAAGAAGACATCATCCAGGTTTTGTCTTGTTTTCCTCAAAGCTAAACATCAGATTTATTGAGACAACTTAACTTATATCCTTTTCTGTGCAGGTGAAAGAAAGTCATACGGTTGTCGAAACGCCGACAATTCAGGGTGAGGACATCGAATTGAAAGCTTCAAAGGATACTACTGAAGAACATGAACATGTGTTAGTAAGAGACATACCACAAGAGGAGACCCTTTTATCTAAAGCTGAGACTGTAAATACTTCAACAGTGCATGAATCTGCAATCTTGAAGACTTTGGAGACCAAGAGTGATGAAACAGATGCAGAACCGAGTCTTTACCTGAAAGAGGAAGAAGAGACCGTCAAACCATCTGATGAGGTAAGGATATGATTTTTCATAAATATTAATTAGTAAGAACCTTAAATTTACAAGTTTATTTGATGAATGGCTTGAGTTTGTTAAGGCCAAAACTACTTATTGTCTTAATTTATCAAAAGAGATTTAGTCTTAATCATCAGGTTTGAGAACCTTAAGTTTACAAGTTTAGTTGACTTGATAGAGGAACAAGAAATGGTAAAGTCTTACCGTTATATTAGTTAAGGCCAAAACTGAAAACAGAAGAGGTTTAGTCTTAATCATATTTCAGAAAACTAAATAAACATTACATATAATGTTTTTTTTTTTGCAGGTGCAAGAAACTATTAAGGCAGTAATCGAACCGCCAAAACTCTCACCAGATCAAAGATCCAAACATACTGAAGAAGAAGATGAACATGTTTTAGGGAGTAACATGCCACAGGGTGAGATATTTGTAACTGAAGCTGAGTCTCTGGTGACCAAAGAAGACAGAGAGCAAGTGGATAAAGAACAAGAGAAAAGAGACAAGCCAATAGATCTTGCATTGACGGAGGAGCTGATGGATGAGAAGAAAGAGGCAAATCAAGTTGCTGGAGTTCAGAGTATGGAGAGAGGTCTAGCATTGAATGAGCCAGAGGCAGAGGAAACCCCAGTTATAAAGCATCCTGATGTAGAATCAGGTGAGCAGATGGAGAAGCCTGAGGAAGTATCTGAGGAAATAAGAAAAACCTTAGATGAGAAGATCCAAGAAAAAACAGAAGAAGAAGTAGCACCACATCAAGAAGGCCAAGAAGAAGGTTGTTATGGATCAGAGACAGTTCCAGTACCAGAAAGTATTGAGCTAAAAGAAAAAGCCTCAGAAGAAAGGATTCTTGATCTGGCTCCTTTGCAAGCAGAATCATGTCTCCCAAATGAGCAAGATGAACAAGTCAAATCTGATGAAGGTACACAAGTTTCATCTGAATCACCTGAAGGTGAGAGCCTTGTTGGCGCCAAAAAGATTGAAGTAATAAAATCCAATGAGGAAGAAGAACAAGTAGCAGACAAGATCCAAAGCATTCTTGAGACAGTTGATACCGAACCTGTAAAATCTAATGAAGAAACTACAGTTCATGAATCTTTAAGCTTGAAAGATGATGATTCAGACCCTGTGGAAGCAATCAAAAACTCAGAAGATGCAGAGCATGTCTCACGTGAGGTAACTGGAGACAAAGCAAAGGAAGAAGACATCATCCACAAAGTGCAGGTGCAAGAAAGTCCTACTGTTATTGACATGACGACAATTCAGGGAGAGGACATTGAACTGAAAGCTTCTAAGGATACTGAGGAACATGAACATGTGTTAGTAAGAGACATACCACAAGAGGAGAACCTTTTATCTAAAGCTGAGACTGTAAATGCTTCAACAGTACATGAATCTTCAGAACCGAGTTTTGACCTGAAAGAGAAAGAAGAGACCGTAAAGACTGCCACATCATCTGATGAGGTAAATATATGAGTTTCATAGATAGTAATTATTAAGAACCTTAAATTTAAAAGTTTAATTGTTGAATGGCTTGAGTTTGTTATGTTTGTTAAGAGCCAAAACTACTTCTGCCTTAATTTATCAAAAACCTGAAAAACAGAAGAGGTTTAGTCTTTTTTTTTAATCAAATATAGAGATCAGATTTGAGCAAAATATGTGTTCAGAAAACTTGATAAACACTAGTTTATCCATTTCTTTGTGCAGGTGCAAGAAAGTATTACATTAATGGAACCACCAAAACTCTCACCAGAACAAATATCTAAAGATACTGAAGAAGAGGAACATGTTTTGGGGAGTAGCATGCTACAGGGTGGTACCATTATAACTGAAGCTGAGTCTCTGGTGACCAAAGAAAACAAAGAGGAGATCATGGACCTGAAAGAACAAGAGAAAACAGAGAAAGAAGATCCATCAGATCTTGCGATGAAGGTAGATAAAGAGGAGGTTATGGAGGAGAAGAAAGAGGGAGGTGAAGTTGCTGGAGGTCAGAATATGGAGAGAGGTCTAGAATTGAATGAGTCAGAGGCAGAGCTTGTTGATCAAAACATAACCGAGGAAACACTGGTTGCTCATCCGGATTTAGAATCAGGTAAGCAGATGGAGAAGCCATCTCTTGAGTCTCCTTCAAGCAAAACCTTAGACGAGCAGATGCAGATCGAAGAACAAGTTCAAGAGGGAGGTTCTTATGGATCAGAGATAAAAGAAGAGAGAGTTTCGGTACCAGAAGGTTGGGAGGTTGAAGAAAAGTCCCAAGAAGAAAGGAGTCTTGATCTAACTCCTTTGAAAGAAGAAGAAGAAGAAATAAAAGAGAAAATCCACAGGCCTGAACAAGAAAATGAAGAAGTTATTATACAAGTTCCATCTGTATCACCTTCAAGTGTGACCGTTGTTGAGGCCAACAAGATTCAAGAAATAAAATCCAGTGAAAAAGAAGAACAAGTAGCAGACAAGATCCAGAGCATTCTTGAGACAGGACCTGTTGAATCTAATGAAGACGACATAGAGGAGAGCTTAAACTCGGTAAGGTTTTGGGTTTTACACTATATTCCATGCGTTTCCACGTCCTCTTATCAGCATAACTTACTCTTACGCAGGCCGGTGAAGAGATACGGATAACTAGAGAGGATGTACAAATAGATGAGACTGTTGAAGAGAAAGCTTCGAGAACTCCTGAGATATCTGTAAAAGGAACAGAAGATGAGCACAATGCAATTGTTTCAGAAGAAGGGATCTCAAAGAACAGTGAGAGCATTGTGCATGAAATAGCTTCAGAAGAAGTAAAAAACTCAGATGAGGTGACTGGAGACATAGAAAAAGAGGAGGACATCATAACCCAGAAAACAGAAGAAGAGGTTTTTTTTTTGGTCTTGGTAGCTTAGAGATATGAGAAAATATAGAAGATTATTAACTATCTTTATCCATTTTGCTTGTAGGTGCAAGAAAGTCATGCGGTAACTGAAACGGAGATAATAAAAGAAGAGAACACTGAATCAGACTCTTCAAAGGATACTACGGAACATAAACATGTGTTGGCGAGGGATGTGCCACAGATTGATTGTCTTGCAACGGATGTAAACACTTCAACTGTCTACAAGTTCGAAAGTAATGAAGAAGAAGAAGAAGAAGTAGGCCAAGAGACAAGAAAAGACATAGACCTGAAAGAGGAATCAGAGACATTCATTTCATCTGATGAGGTAAAGATGGATAGATAGATAATAATAATAATAATGAACGTCATGGGCTGATCAATGTCAAAAACTATTTCTTCTGATTCTGTTTCTATTTTCATAAATGAAAAGTTATTAACCTTTTTGGATTACGTGCCTATATTTCTCTGCATTCCTTGAAAATAATTTGATACTTTAATTCAACAGGTGAGACCTTCTGATCATGTTGATGATTATGTTCAGACAGAAGAATCTGTTGAGGTTAAAACTAAGGAAACAATTCAAGTGGAAAGCATTGAGGAGAAGAATGAGGATCTTCTTGAGGGAGATTCAGAAAAACCTCAACCCGAGACAGTTCTAGTAGCCAAGACAGAAAGCCAGGATACAATTGAAGAGATTCCATCAGATCTGGTATTGAAAGAGGAGCTTAAGGATGAGGTAGATGGAAGTCTAGTTATGGGAGAACAGAGAGACCTAGAACTTAGTGAGCCAGAGGCAGAGCAAATTGATCAAACCAAAACCAATGAAAAGCCGCTGGTTGAATCATTTGAGAAGATGCAGACTTCATCCCTTGAGTATCAAGAAGAAGAAGTCACAGTGCAACAAGAAGGTTCTGCTGCCTATGGATTAGAGGTAAAAGATGAGACACTTTCGGTAGCAGAAAGTAAGGAGGATCATGGAGAAGAAGTATCATGCCTGCAGCAAGAGCCAATAGACAAGTATGAACCAACAAATGACCAGCAGGAAGAAAAATCTGATCAAGTTTCATCAGAGGAACATGAAGACGCCGTAAAACTTGAAGACATAAAAGAAAATGAGGAAGAACAAGTAGCAAAAGAAATCAAGAGAAGTGTTGAGCCTATGAAGCCAGGGGAGCAAGAACAAGAAACTGTTCCTGAGACGACGAAAGAAGATGAAAAAGAGAACAAGGAAGAATCTATTGACCAAACATTAAGTGAGGAGGATGCAATAAAAAGCCATGTAACCGAAGATGATGATGAAAGTTTGATTGCAGAGGCAAATAAAGGAGATGAGGAGACAAGAGTGAGAGTGATGCCACAGGGTGAGACCAATGTAAATGAAGATGAGACTGTAGATAATTCAACAGTCCAAGAAGCTGCAATTTTGGAGGCGAATATTAATGAATCAGAGGCACTGCATAACCCAATAGGTGGAGAAGAAGAAGAAAAACAGGTTACAAAAGAAGACACAGAACCGAGGCTAGACCTGAAACAAGCGGAAACAGAGTCGGTCATTGCATCTGATGAGGTAAGGATACATATATTTCTAATGAGACAGCTTCTCTATATTCCTCAATAATTTGTTTATTTGAAACAACAGGGAATCAAAGATGAGAGCCAGGGAAGAGAAGAGTCTGCTGAGATCAAATATAAGGAGAAGGATGTGAAACCCGTAGATGAACCAGCTGATGAGAAGATGCAGAGGCCATCCCTTGAATCTCCTTCAGAGGAAACAAGAAAAACTGTAGATGAGAAGATCGAAGAAGAAGTAACTCTGCATCAAGAAAGTGAAGAGACAGTAACAATTCCAGAGAGTAGTGAGCTTGGAGTACAAGCAAAGGAAGCCGAAAAGATTGAAGACTTTAAAGAAAATGAGAAAGAAGCAGTTGAAGAAGAGAAGCTGAAGCAAGACAAAAAGATTCTTGAAGTTCCTTGTAGTGAAACAATTGCACAAGAGACTCTATCTGATGATGTTATGGGGGTTCAACTAAAAAGGGAAAGCCATGAGGAGGAAGAAGCAACGGTTGCACAGTCAAGAGATATTGAAACTTGTGTGACTGATAAATTCTCTAAAGAGAAGGTCATTTTAGTAGACGAAGGAGGAAAAACGCAAACAAGAGAGGTTGACGAAGAAGAGAATATGGTTGATTCTTCTGAGAAGATTGCAGAGACAAAGAAAGAAGATGAGGACAAAAGGGTGGGTTTAGAAGATGCATCAGAAAATGAGTGCATTAAGCAACAAGAATTTGAAACCCCAACGGTAGAGGACAAGATCAGCCAGGAAGTTTCCGAGACTCCTTCCTTTATTTCAGAACTAGAAGACCAAATTCCAAAGCAGATTAAGGAGATTCATGAAGAAGAAATAAAGGAAGCTCAAGTTGTGGTTGATCACTCTTCATCCTTAGTTGAAGAGATTCATGAAGAAGAAGAAACAAAGGAACCACACAAGGTAGAAGCTCTGAATCTTCCAGTTGAAGAAGCATCACATGCACATCGTCCCATTGAAATAGTTTCAGAACTTGATGATAAAAATGCAAAGCAGGTTGAGGAGATCCATGAAGAAGAAGAAGAAACAAAGACAATAATTAAGTTACAACAAGAAGAAGAAATCTTCCCTACTGAAAGTGTTTCAAGCGAATCATTCAGTGAACGGCATGTTTCTGCAGTAACAGAAGAGAGTGTGGGAGAAACAAAGCCAAAAGAATCAGATGATCAGATTGAGACTTCAACTAAACTCACAAAGGTAGAAGATACAAAGGAAACTGATATAGGCCTGGAGCAGAAGGAAGAGTTAAAGAAGGAGGATCTTGGGACTGTACAACCCGGTGCAGTTATGGAAGATCAAGATTCTGTAATGAACGAAAATAGCTCGGATGATTTTACTTTCTCAAAGCCAATAGGAGATGAGAACAGCTCAACTCTTCCAGTTGTTGGAATCTTGAAAGAACTCCAAACTACATTGGAGGAGAAAGAGAGAGGAATCAACTATTTAAATTCAATCAATGCAGAACCAGAAACCCTGGAGAAGAGTCTTTCCGTGGAGGAAACTCCAACTTCTGAGATTATAGAAGCAAACATGTTACAAGACAGCATAAGCAGAGAGCTTGATGTCGAAGAGCAACTACAAGAAGAAACTCCAGCTGATTTGTCACTTACACAAGTGTTACCTAGTCTCATTCCATCAAAGCAAGAAGAAGGAAAGAAACAAGAAGATGTAAATGATTCAACATCAGAGACGATAACCCTACAAGAAGAAGAGCATTCCAGGGATTTTGAAATCTCTAAGAAGGAGAACAGCGCTGAGGCTCAAGAAACTGTTAAAGAAGAAGATCAAACTTTTGATATTGAAGAGGAAAAGAAGAACGAGGTGTTACAAGATGAGAAGCTTAGTACTCTTTCCCCACAAATGAATAATAATAATAATCAAGAAGATGCAAGTGAGCTTGGAGTTGGTCAAGTAGAAAAAGAGCAAGAAGCTCAAAGTGTGTTGGGGAATGCTCAAGAGGTGAACGAGGTATTGACATCAGAGAATAAAATCACAGAGCCTCTGAGTGTTGTAGTAGCTGAGAAAGAAATAACTGATGAACATGTTAAGTCTCAGGCCGTATCAGATGATACAAAGAGCAGTAGTGAGATGGATTTTACTTCAGAACAAATACCAAAGGATCAACGAGAAGAGGCTGAAGAAACAGCTGAAGCCTTGATCACAACCGAAAAAGTGCAACTGCAAGATCAGTCCAAGGACTTTGGACAAGAGAAGCAGTCGACTGATCTCAAATACGTCCAGGAAGATCTTGATGATGAAATAAAAGATGATAGCCATGATTCAGTTTTAGCACATAAGCAAGATTCAGACCTAATAGAGGAAATGAAGGAGGTTGATTACGTGAAGACAGAGCCGGAAGATGCAATCAAAAATGGAGTTTCCACAGAAGAGGTAATATTTAAATCAAAGACACGTAACTATATTTTGTCTTTCCTTGGTAACCAGACTTTTTAATGTGATATTATTGTCAATGCAGAAGAAAATGTGTGAAAAAATTGGCCAAGAAGCAACAATAGAGAGATATCAAGAGGAGTGTAAGCAAACAGATACGGCAACTGCTATCAAGGAAGAGATCAAAGAAGAAGAGGTCTGAAAGTGAACATTATTGTAGTATTTTATTTGTTTTTTTTCACAACCATCTATATCTAAGCTGAATTAGTTATATGCAGAAGGAAACAACAGAGGATAGTTTGAACAGTATGAAGAACACCAATGATGGCCTTAATTCAGTTGTAGCACAGAAGAATGAATCATGCTCAATAGAAGAGAAGAAGGAGGTTGCTTATGTGAAGACAGAGCTAGAAGATGCAATTAAACATGGGGTTTCCACAGAAGAGGTAATATTTTTTGTTAGATTAGATCCTATATCGTTCATTGTACTAATTGTTTTTCATTGCTAACCAAACTTTTTAATGTGATATTGTCAACACAGAAGAACATGTCTGGAAAAATTGGCCAGGAAGCAACAAAAGAGATCTATGAAGAGGAGTGTAAGCGAACAAATACTGTAACTGCTATCAATGAAGAAAAGGTGTGAAAGAGAACATTATAGTATTTTATTATTTTTGTTTTGACAATCATTTATCTCTAAACTGAATTAATTCTCTGCAGAAGGAAACACCTGAGGATTTTTTGAACAGTATGAAGAACAAGGATGATGCTACAGAAAAAACAAAACCCGAGATTCAAGAGATTGACAAATTGTCTCATGTCAGTGAAACACAAGACAAACCACCAAAGGTACAATGATCTTGCCTTTTCTGATGAAGTAATAATTCATCCTAAATCACAAGTAATTCCTACTAACAAAAGCTGATCTTCATTTATTTTATTTTTGCAGCAAGGAAATGAAGTTCCAATCCAACAGAAAAGGGAAATAGCTGATGATGATGTTCCAAAGCCAGAGAATCTAAAGATTGCAGAAGAGGTGCAGCAAAAAGATGGAGAAGATGAGACTGAACCAATAGTAAAAGAACCAGCTAGGAAGTCGGTATCAGACCTCATCCAAAATGTGAAAGTAACAGACAAGACTGAAGTTGCAACAACAGAACCTCATATCGAAAAAGAGGCTAAGGCAGAGGGAGAAGATGAGGATGGATATGAACATAAAGATGATAAAACAAGTCCAGATTCCATTGTGATGGTTGAAGCCAAGGATACAGTTAGCATCATCAAAACTCAAAAGAAATCACATGGCATTCTCTCTGGTGTTGGCTCAAAGGTGAAACATTCAATTTCAAAAGTGAAGAAAGCACTCACTGGAAAATCTTCTCACACAACAAAGCCTTCATCACCACAGTAAGAAAGCCAAAAAAAAACAAACGATTTCTGTAATAGTTTCTTTTTATTTTTTGTTTGTTGATTGACTTGATTGGTTCTTGTGAATATTACAGATTTGTTTATGGGTTGTTCTTTTCATAATCTGTTTTCATATAAATTTCAGAATGAACAGGTGTTATTGCATTTATGTATGCTTTCAGAAAACGAAAGTAGGCATTCGTATATGAAGTCTGATCACCAGAATTCGTAAAGTTAAAAAAAAAAATTAAGCAAGCAAACAACAAATCCAAAAAAATCAGCAACAGAGAAACAGATTGCTAGCCTAGTTTTATATTCATAAGTGTCATATTTGCAAGAATAGAAAATTGCATTCAATAGTGGAAAAAGTAGGAGTAAAATGACTTACATAATCCTCTTTATTGAGCAAAATTTATCTAAATAGATAAGAAAGGTCTAGGTGTTGTAAACTAATGGGAGAAGAAGGGGAATTCGTATGTTATTATAGATATCATGAGATTCTTTTTTTTTTTTTACGTCGAATGGATGAGTTTGAGGTGGTCTAGGAATCCAGACCGGAATAGAACAACCAAC
>JABAYD010011892.1:0-13556 GCA_014822095.1 Diplotaxis tenuifolia
CTTGGCTACAACTTTTTTTTTTAAGGGTTTCTACAGGACTGCTCTGGATGAGTTTGGAAAGGTCAAGGTCAGCTGAGAACGCTCAACATCAATCCCCCACTGGGACATGAAGGCTGCAGATGGATCCATATGGGACTGCTCTGAAAGTGTTTGCAAAGGTCAAGGTCATCTGAGAACGCTCAACATCAGGAATCCCCAAATCGTCTACAATAGCCTTTGAGACAAGATTCACAGATCCTGCTATGGAACATGGGAAAACAAACTTTCCAAGATCATCAACCTTAGGCAGTACCTTCAGAGCCGGTTGAGAAAGTGCTTTGGTATAGAGTACTTTGATCTCCTCTTGAGTGTCTCTACAGTTTTTAAAGAACTTGTGCAATGGGTGAATCTGCAGAGCATCTTCAAATGCAAGTTCTTTAGGAAGCCTTCTCACCATCTTGTTAAAACCTGTCAGCTGCTCTTCACTAATGGGATCCATCAGATGTCTAGGTAGAATTGGATAAAGAACCTTAGGAATACAGACTTGAGATGGAATAGTCTTACCAAATTCGTTTGGAGCAGTCACTGCAGAGCTAGTAGTCTTGAGCAGTCTCAGCAGATACTTGAGCAGTCTTGAGCAGTCTCAACAGACACTTGCTCTGTTGCTCACATCTTTCTCACATCTCATCTTTGTTGCATTACAGTGCTCAACCCTATGATTTATCACACTTTTTCCACGAAGGGTTTCTTGCAACTTCTTAACAGTTTCAGCAATTTGAGCAAGCTTAACATCAATAATTTTTATGTGGTTGCTCAAAGTATCATATTTTTTATTCAGCTCGGTGAACATGTTGTCCATCATGGAGTTCATGTTTGTGGTAACCTGATTCAGTGCCTTGACCTGCACGTGCTGGCTCTTCAGAAACTGTTCCATCATAGTACTCAGATTTTTCAGCTCACACTGTGAACTGCTCGCGGTGGCTGGAGCAGTCAGCTGGTTGCTCTCTTGGTAACAGTTCTGCATGGCCTGCTCCATGAACAAGACTTGCCCTTTGTTACTTTTGAGAAGTAGGTCAACCTTGGCGATTAGCTCCTATTTCCACTGAGCATCAATACTGCTGATTTTCTTGGAGTGGTCAGTCTCCTGGTTCTTGTTGGCTGAGCTGGTAGCCATGTTCTCAATCAGCTCAAATTCTCCCTCGGTCGACTGAGTCATGAACTCTTCCATGCTCGCAGAGTTCAAAGCAGCCTGAAATTCCCAGTCTACTCCACCATAAAAAACGCCCAAGAGGTAATCATCATCAAATCCATGGTGAGGGCATTCTCTGCGGTAGTCATTGAAATGCTCCCATGCATCACAAAAAGGCTTATCAGCGAGTTGTTTGAAAGAGGTGATTCTGCTCCTGAGAGCAGTTGTCTTTGCCTTTGTGTAAAAGTGGCTCATAAAGGCGGCTCTGGCCTATTCCCATGTAGTGAGAGAAACTGTAGGAAGCGACTTGAGCCATCTTGAAGCCTTTTCTGCTAGAGAGAACGTGAACAACATGCATCTATTGTAATCAGGGGGTACTCCGTTAGCACGAGTGAAGATGCAGATTTCTTCAAAAGACTCGATGTGTTCCATTGGTATCTCAGCTGACAGCCCATGGAACATCTTCCTATATACCAGATTGATCTTAGCAGTCTTAATCTCAAAGTCTTGCCTGGGACATGGTGGTGGCGCAACGGCGCCAAAAACTTGGTCCCCGTCGCAACGGCGCCAAAATTTGATACACTAAAATTGCGTCTTGTTCTACTGCAAGCTATCAGTATAGATGCAGTATTTATGATTCAATTCCAGAGGACCAGATTTACTCTTTACCCCTATAAGATCAAATTCAAGCTAAAACAAATGGGGTGTTCTGAAGTAAAAACATAAAAAGCAAGTAACAAATAAAGCGTGAGGTTTTAAATTCAGATTAAAAGGATGCCAACCTAGGGTGTTCAGTCGGGTGTTAACAAAATAATCCAAACAATTATTCAAGCATGTTAAAGAACAGTCTAGAGTCAGATATCTTTAACTAGTGCAGCCTGCTCTCGCAGAGTTGCTTCTTTTGCAGAGCAACCTTGACACCAAAGCTTTCGCTTAGATCAAGGGTCGACAACAAACAATAAACCAGAGATATAATATGTTCACCTCATACCCTGATATCTACTCTCGCTGATCAGGGATATGAGGCTCGTGTATAACAGATCTACTAACTTAATTCACGGTTAATGGTAAGAGGTCAACCTAGATTCAAGTACTAAGTGATCAGATCAGTACAAGCATTAAGAACAATTACAAACAAAGACAAGAGATAGAGCTTATCTATGCTTAGATCATAAGTCAACACCCTAAAACTCTAGGCTAATAAATTGACTACCCAGCCATAACAAGAGAAAACACAAAAATAAAGACTGAATAAAACATGATGCGATTCAATAGAATAAGAATAGGGTTCATGATAATCTTCTCTATGGCGACATAGATGGAGCCTTCTCCTTTTACAAAGTAGTAAAATCACAATATGAAAATCTCTAGAGTTGTTTCTCACTCTAATAGAAGCATAGAAATGTCGAGGAAAATAAGAAAGGAATATATCTAGAGGCCACAGGCGGCTGGGAGAATAAATTAGAAAAGCTAGAGCAAATCTTGAAATTAATAAGAAGTTTCCATAATTTTCGGGAGCAGGCATGAGGTTGCTCAGTAGGGGTGCTCCGCGACATAAAACTTCCAATTTTCAATTTTTTTTCTTCATGTGTCTCTCATAATGCCTCCTTACCTAATCCAGACCTATAATGACTCAAAAAGGACTAGAAAGATTAGATAAAGATGTCAAAAACACCATATATCAGATACCTTAAGCACTCTGCAAGAACCAGATCAGTGACACACATCTTAAGAACCAACCGTCTGACAACAAAAGCTTCAAGCTTTCCTCATCTCAGAACCTAGATAAATATTCTCGAACCTTTCGCCTTTCACGATGAATACATAATCAATTCTGATGAACACTGAATCTTTTCTGATAACCTAACGATAAATTTTAGAAACCCTTTCTGACACAAATCTTTCTCTAAAACAGGAAACCCGAAGAGACTCCATTTGAAACAGAACTCCTCCAGAGAGACACTCCACCTCGCTTCCAATACTCGGGTAACGAATTATTCCTTGCTCTTCAAGTTGGGTTGAGTACAATAAGATTCGATAACACTTTATGATTTATAAATGTTATCTAACCATATTGTCTCCTTTTGTTTTGCGAGGTAACCAACAACGTAGACTCATCATTACCCGGAGCCGCTTCTTCCTCAATACAGATTCACCAGTTCAGAGCACTATCTGAACTTCGAACCAGGTAACACCTTAGTTAGGAAATCAGCTGGGTTCTTGCTAGTGTGAATCTTGTGTAGGATAATATCGCCCTCTGCAAAAATATGACGGATGCAGTGATACTTGTTTGCAATATGTTTAGTCCTTTCGTGAAAAATTATGTTCTTTGCTAGAGGTAAGGCACTTTGAAAATCACAATGCATCTTAGCACTCCATGTTGGTAGACCTAACTCATAACATATAGCTTTAAGCCATACCGCTTCTTTGGTTACTGAGGAGAGTGCCATATACACTGCTTTAGTAGTCAACAAAGCTACAGCATCTTGTAGATTAGACCTCCACGAAACTGTATTACCCCAAACCTTGAACACATAACCAGTAACTAAACGCCTTCTGTCTAGATTAGCAGAGTAATATGAATCTGAAAACCCTTCACTTGAACACACTGAACTCTTAACAAATGTCATACTGGTTTTAGATTCACCTCGTAGATATATTAGGATCCACTTCATAGCCAGCCAATGATCCAAACCCGGTTTTTTAATTGAACCTACTCACAACTCCCACTGCGTGAGCTAAGTCCGGTCGGGAGCCTATCATGACATACATTAGGCTCCCCACAGCACTCGCGTAAGCTATTCCTTTCATTTCAGCAGCATGTTCTAATGCCTATGCATTGGTTAGACTCTTCAATTTGAATTTAGGCGCCAAAGGAGTTGTGACTCGCTTAGAACCTTCCATCCAAAAACTCTTTAGGACCTTCTCAATATATGCTTCTTGAGATAACACCAGATTTCCTTCAGTAGTCGACAAAGCTACAACATCTTGTAGATTAGACCTCCACGAAATTGTATTACTGCAAACCTTGAACACAGAACCAGTAAATGAACGCCTTCTGTCTACACCAGCATAGTAATCTGAATTAGAACACCCTTCAAATGAACACACTGAACTCTTAACAAATGTCAGACCGGTCTTAGATTCACCTCGTAGATACTTTAGGATCCACTTCACAACCAACCAATAATCCATACCCGATTTTGAAATGAACCTACTCACAACTCCCACTGCGTGAGCTAAGTCTGGTCGGGAGCATATCATGGCTTACATTAGACTCCCCAGAACACTCGCGTAAGGTATCCCTTCCATTTCAGCAGCTTGTTCTAACGCATCTGCCTTGGTTAGACTCTTCAATTTGAATTGAGGCACCAAAGGAGTTGTGGCTGGCTTAGAACCTTCCATCTAAAAACTCTTTAGGACCTAAAAAATCCTGAGATAACACCAGAGTTCTTTTTTCTCTGTCTCGAATGATATCCATTCCAAGAATCCTGGAAGCCTTCCCAAAATCCGTCATCTCAGATTCTCTACTTAGTTTGTCTTTCAACATCTGAATTTCAGTCTTATCCCCTGAAGCAATTGGCATATCGTCAACGTATAGCAGCAGGTAATAGCTTTAGGAGTATTCACATTTCTCATGTAGACATAGGAATCAAAGTCACTCTGTTTAAACTTTTGCTTCTTCATAAACTCATCAGACCTTAGATTCTACTGCCGAGGAAATTGCTTTAGACCGTATAGAGATTTTCTTAGAAGACACACCTTGTTCTCATCCCCTGGTTTCACATACCCTTCAGGTTGATCCATTAGAATTCTCTCATCTAAGTTACCATGCCGAAAGCAGTTTTAACATCTATATATTCCAACTCGTAGTCTTTATTCATCACAATAGAAAGCATCAATCTTATGAAGACATGCTTGACCACTGGTCAAAACACTTCATTGTAGTCAATCCCTTATTTCTGTGAATACCCTTTAGCAACTAGTCTTCCCTTGTAACGACGATCCTCAACCCCACGAAAACCAGGTTTATACTTGAACAACCATTTACACCCCCACAGTCTTTTGGTCTTTAGGTCTCTCAGTTAGATCCCAAGTATGATTTCTTATAAGTGAATCCATCTCATCGTCTGCAACATTGTTCCAAAATTTCCAATCTTTTCTCCTCTTAGCGTCTTGATAGGATTTAGGTTCTTCCTTCTCGATCTCATATGCTACAGCTAGTGCATAAACAACTAGATTAGCATCCTCATATCATGAAGGAGGCCTTACATTCTATCTTCAAATTCGATTTTTTAGCAAGCATGTAGTCATCAATAGAGCATGTAGATTCACTGTCCTTAACAAACGTTAACCCCTCTGTCTCATCGTCACTTTCAGACCAACTTGAACTCCCTTGATCCTCTGAATCATGTTGAGACACACTTGTGTTTCTAGGACTAAAGGTTTCACCATGTTCATAGTTCCGGCCACTTGGTCCCCGAATCAAACTTGGACTGATTGAGACTTTCTTCTTAGAATTCTTAGCCTCTTTTCCTGGATCAATTGAATCACTTTCACTCTTTGTAGCTTTCTGAACTTGCGTATCCTTGTAGATCTCATCCTCTCTGAACACCACATTTCTGCTTGTAGTACATTAGATCCTCTGGGATCCAAACCATGTAGCCTTTTACCCCGAACGGATAACCAACAAACACACCCTTAACAGCCCTAGGACTCAGTCTTCTCCTGAGTAACATGAACATATGCAGTACACCCAAACCTTCTTAAGTGTGATAAATCAGGCTTATTCCCAGACCAGACTTCTCTAAAAGTTTGAAGTCAATGGTTGAGTTTGGAGTCCTGTTTATCCAATACACGGCTATAGAAGTAGCCTCTGCCCAGAACTTTTGACCCAAACCAGTTTCTAGAAGCATACTTCTCACTTTATCCATTACGGTGTGGTTCATACGTTTTGAAACCCCCATTTTGTTGAGGAGTGTAAGTGAAGGTTCTATATTTTTTTATTCCAGACTTTCTGCACAAGTCATCAAACTGATTGTTGTAATATTCCAAACCATTTTTGTACGTAGACATTTGATCTTCTTCTCCGTGTGGCTTTCAACAACTTCTTTCCATTCCTTAAACTTAGAGAAAGCCTCGTCTTTTGTTCTTAGGAAATAAACCCACACCTTTTTAGAGAATCATCAGTGAAACTTATGAAATATTTGCAACCTCCACGTAGATCTGAATGTACGTACTCTAGGATGCCTTTAGTAGTATGTTTAGATGTAGCAAAGCTTTGTTTATGCGATTTAACCAATACCGAGCTTTCACAAAACCCCAGTTTTCCCACTTCAGTCTTTGGTAGAAATCCATCTTTAACGTGCAACTCCATGTTTTTAGAGCTCATGTGTCCTAGCCGTGAATACAAAATAGCTGTCTTTTATTTAGTAGCAACACTGACATTAGCTTCACCTTTTGACGCAGTCCCAAGTAGGTAGTAGACACCGCTCCATATTGACCTATGATCACCTTCTAGCAATCTTTTTAGAATACTACTTTGAAATCTCCACCTTGATAGTTACACCCAGACTTCTCTAACATCCCATAGAAAATTAATTTCCTGCTCATGTCTAGCACTTAGCGGACATCTTTTAGAATTGCCACAACTCCATCTTCATTGATAATCTTGATTTTATCAATGCCCTTCACTTCTCACTATGTGTTGTTTGCCATAAGCACTTTATTTCCGTTCCTTCTTGTAGAACAAATAAGACTTCTTTGTTAGGTGTATTTTGATACGTACAACCTGAGTCTAGAATCCACTCTTGTTTAGAATCGTGTGGACTTGCTGTGAGGACTATAGGTTGCTTGATTTTCGCATACTGCATTAGTTGCAAGTTCACCAGTTTCTTTATGACCTCTGTTTGGACAGTCTCATTTCTAGGTTGATCGATCATCTCTGCTTTTAGATCTACCATACTTCTTGTTGTTACCATTATCTGATCTTTAGATGATCTTCCTCTTGATTCAACAAATAAACCCTCTGAAGTAGACTTCTTTTTATTTAGTAGTCCTTTATGTTTAAGCTTTGCTTCTTTTGAATATGATGAGGTAACAACTTCTGAGATGGTTATCTCTTCATGTACCACACTGAAGAATGTGGACCAGTTGCTCATATGCAACAGGGAGACCCAAGAGCAACTGAAGAGCTTGATCTTTGTCTGGAATGGTAACATTTAAGATTTCTTGATCAGCTATCAATTTTAGGAACCCATCCACATTTTCTTTTATTGACTTGTCTTCTCCCATTTTGTAACATGAGAACTGACGCTTAATATATATATCATGTTTGGAAAAGGCTTCTCCAGGGACTTCCACATGCCAAGAGTAGTCTTCTCATGCATGACCTTGTGTATGATTGAATAGCTCAAGCAGGTACCAAGAAAACTTCTGACTCTGAAGTCTTTATCAGACTTCTTCTGATCAACTTTAGGTTTCTCACCTTCTTCTTGTTTTTCAGAATTTGATGAAATCTCAAAGTGGTCTTGCATTACTGTGCCAGAAGTCCTCCAATCTCAAGTTGTCCCATCATTTTAAACTTCTATAACCCGAATTCTCCTTTCCCTTCGAACTTATCCATTTAAAACTTTCCATGAGTCCGCTCCATCTTGAAACAAGCAGATCTCAAGATTCACTTAAACAACAATACCAGAACCAGCACACCAAGCAAGACATACACAAGATCAACCACATTACGTCTCACACAATCACAAGATAAGTCAATCCTTATTCTCTCTTATCAGATCTGATTTAATTCTTAGACTTAGCACCCAACCTTGTGCTCTGATACCACTTGTAGAGTTTTAGATCACTTCGATTACTTCAAGTTCTAGATCTATGTGATTGGTTCGATTTATTGTTTCAGGGGATTAGACAAAGCAGTGAATCTAAGAACAACACAAAACGTTTTGTTCACTCGATGTTCGCGGATCTACTCACCGGGGAGGGAACGGCATCCCTCAACTGATTCACTATCAATCACTATATAGATTACACGACCACAACACTAGCGGATCAACGAAACAGAGTACAATGAAAGAGATATTGCTCACTTTCCGTATCCTCTATGAAATCAGAAAATCATTGCCAAAATGGTTCGATCCAACCATGTACCACTTTCGTGATTCTGTCGACTTCAACCTCGCGACTTGAGCTAAGTCTTCTCTGTTTTCTCTCTTTGTCTCTGATTCTTCTTGTGAATCATGATGATGATGAATCGATCTGAAAGTTTGCTATAACAAACTTTCCCAATTACGTATCAGATCAAAACGATGCGTTTCAATTTAATAACACTTTGGATTGAGACTTGGGCTTGCATTTTGATTGCAGGTGTCGAAGGATGATGGGCCGTGGAACACGAAGCCCATTGGGGTTTGACTGAACCGAAACCCACAGGTTGCAATTCTTTCCAAACCTTCCTTGTTGAAAAATATGAATGGTACTTTCCAAAGCTCGAGCTAAACTGGAGCAGAAGTCAGCCCATGCTATGCTGGGATCACACATGGTTCTTGCCTAAAATCTACACTAAGTAATTGATAGTGATGGTGAGTTTAATCAATGGAAAACAAAAGAAGTGGGAAACGATGCTCTCAGAACACAACGATATAATCAGAGATCAGTTGACAAAAATTGACTTTATTGACAATGGATTGATTACAAAGAGTCTACTTAAGATTGAAATGAAACAACAATGAGATCGAACTAAAGATGAAATATGAGAGGCGGATGAGGTCGATCTTTGTGTGTGTAAGCTCTAGGGTTTTCAACGTGTGTTCCTCCCTCGATTCTTCTTCCTTTTGTAGTAAATATCTAGCTGATTCTTCTCAACTGCCCCCGAGATCTCCGGGACATCGACCTCGGCATCCTTATCCCTTGTTTCGGGCTCGTCTTCGGTGCATCTCTACGTGGGCTTGGGCCTTCCCTTTGTTTTCCTAGACTGGCCACGACGATGGTCCCGACGTTGTTTGTCTCCGGTATGGGCTTGCCTTTGTTGATTGGACATGGCCCGGGCCCGTCTTCTCGGTATGGAAATTGGGTCCAACATTTGCCCCCTGTCCTTTTAGTTTGGAAGAAAATAAAAGGGTGAACTACCTGATCATCGCGTGTCTCGTAGAGCGGGGCGCCATTTGGACTGCTCTTTAACGGGTTCGTCGGCCACTTCTATAGATCGTGTGGCTAGGATCGTTTCGCGGTGGAAACCGAAATTTACACCGTCGATTTCCGTAAAATAATGAACGTCAAGTTAACTCGACTTTCCCAGAGGTCCCGGATTTCTTCTAAACCACGCACTAAGTAATCAAGATACGAGAACAGAAAAGTACGAATATAAAATCGTAAATAGAGGCAAAGAAAGTTCTTATTTTGAATCTGCGTAAGAGTGGTACAACGACAATTAGCCTTGGCCAAAAGAGCTGACGGCAAGTTTTCCTAGTTCTAGCAACCTAAGTCTAAACCCTAGCTGAGACGCAGCTCGATAACAGAAAACGAAAAATTGCCTAAGTTTTTGGGTGAAGTAAAAGTTCTGCGAAAATTGCTGTGTGTGTTCCTTTGGCTTCGAATTTGTCTTTATATACTCCCTCCTAGGTGGATTATTATTTTCTTTTCGCCCATATTCGAGTTTATCAGAAATCTTCCATTTATCTCCATCTTCCATATTTATCTTCGGAAACTTGACATTTATCTTCGATCTTGACATTTATCTTCAAACTTTGACATTTATCTCTTTGTACTTTGACATTTATCTCTTTTTGAAAGAAATAGATAAACCGTCATTGCATTATCGGGCTAGATTTCCTCCAAGCTCGTAAGTGGGCTTTAATCGCGGTTTAGGACCTTTTCGGCCGTTTTGCGATTATTACCGTTTTTGCAAGTTTTGACGAGATCGTTCCGTAATACGATAGCATTCTCGAATACCTTCTCGAGTCAATCGTATAGTTTATAACTTTTGGTGTTTCGTTCAACCGTTACCGTTTTATACAACTTACTCGAATCCTTTCGAGGAGACAAGTTTTACCGGTCGTTATCGTAAAGTCCTGCGATAATACGGATCGAGACGGTACGGGAGATGTTCCAATCGAGGTTTGGAATGTGATTGAGTTGAAAGCCAAGGCATTGTGTTCGGGTCGCGGTTTGGCTAAGCCAGTTTCGCAACGGACGGTTTGGCCAGCTTGCCGATCAGCGAGTTGGACGTACGTTCCAGCTCGCCAATCGGCCAGCTGGTTTGGTATTGGCCAGCTCGCCTATCAACGAGCTGGACGTGTGCTCCAGCTTGCCGATCGGCGAGCTGGCTTGTTCATGGCCAGCTCGCCGATCTGAGAGCAGGACGCTTGTTCCATCTCGCCGATCGGCGAGCTGGCTTGTTCCTGGCCAGCTCGCTGATCGGCGAGCTGGACGCTTGTTCCAGTTCGCCGATCGGAGAGATGACTTGTCTCGGCGAGTTGGCCGTGTCCTCCAGCTCGCCGATCGGCGAGCTGGACACTTACTCCGGCTCTCCAATCGGTGAGCTGGCCCGACCGGGTCGTCTTGGCCGGTTCGTTTTGGCCGGTACGTCGAGTTGGTTCGTTCGTTTAGTCGAGCGGGTCAGTCCAGTTCGTTTCGGTCGGTTTGGTGAGCCAGATGGTTCCGTTGCTTCGGCGTTATCCGATGATTTTCGTAGTCGCGATTGTTAGGTTTGCAGAGTTTATATGTTTGGAAAGTCTTTAGACTTTTCTCCGATTTCTTCCGCGACTGCATCGAAATTTGCGGAGTGTTTTGGTCATTGATTCCGTCTTAACTGTTTTCGACCCCAACAGTTAGCCCCCCTGTCTGTAATACTCGTAGAGTTCTTGCGGGCGATTTGAACTTGTTAGGCGAGTTTGGTGAAGTTAGGAGGAACTTTATTGGCCAAAAGTCCGAAGATGAATAGTAAAGTTTTTGCTTATAAGTATGTGGAGTAAGTTTTCAAATTCTTTACTCACTTCTTCTCACATTGTCTTGTTCCAAAGTTGAGAAATTTACCTCTCTCTTCCTCTCTCTAACTTCTCCATAATGTTATCGAGGAAAACTCGTTCCACGACCAGATTGGAGCGTTGTGACCTTCATGAGTTTGTGGCACCTGAGCAGTTAGATGCGCGTCGAGTGGCTGGGAGGAATGCTCGGCCTACCAAGCCTGGGACATGGGTCCCACCCCCCTTCTATGACTATCGCATCGATGGGTGTCCAAGTTTGTCTAGCCCCAATGGCCTCGACTCTATTCGTCGTTTTTGTCGCGTTCCATATGCAGTAGAATTTTGCCTTCCAGCGGCTGGAGAGGAAGCTGAGTTTTCCCCCGACGGCTATTTTACGTGCTATGAGGCATTCATGATGCAGTGTCACTTATGGTTCCCGCTCCCGGAGATCACTGTTTGGTCTTTTCACCGCCGTGGTCTTTTGATAAGCCAAATATCTACATGCGGCCTACACAACTTATTGGGATCTTGGTGTTGAGTTTCGAGCTGGGTATGACCCTCGACATCGACCACCTCGAAGGATTATTGAAACCTGAAGGAGATTCTGAAAGAATCAAGTTGCGGTCTCATCACGGCTGGTCGCTTTTCACCGGCTACAGTTCAAACTATCCTTCATGGAAGAAGCATTTTTTCTATGTTCGTATCGGTAGTGCGTCGGTAGAGGAGAATTGTATTCCTTTCTTCAGGACTAGCTGGGGTCGCATAGGTATCGTGAACTGGTTTTTATGCAACAATCTTTTAAAGATTTCGGATTAATTTGTCTGTTATAATTATTACAGAGGTTAATCCTCTTCCTCCGTTTCCGGAAGGCATGCTTGCTGTTAAAGGCTTGTTGCAAGGCGGGGAACATCACTGGGATAGCTTTACCCCAAAGCGTGTCCGTTATGCGGTCGTTCTTCAACAATCTCGTTTTCTTCCGACTCGCCGATCCCTGACGACGAGGAGCTGAGTATGGATGGTTTTGTTCCGTACGAATCTCCAGCAAGGAAAGATAAGTCAAAGCATCGTAAGGACAAACATGTGGTGGCTGTCAACGATGCACCTGACGGTATACCCCCCCCCTCTCCTGATAACATCCTTAAAGATTTTTCTCAATAGCCAGACAGACCAGACTCGCACTGATGGTTCTTCAAGCTCTGCTTTCTTCGATAGCGAGCCTTGTTATGCTCAGGAATTTTTGAAAGCGTCCGAGCAAGTTAATCAGGTTAGTTTCCACTTGTTGGTGCATGACCGAGGAATTGTGCTAAACCCTCGTAGTTTTTGTAGGGCCTCCTTATTATGAGTCAAGCTCTGAGTGCGAACGAGGCTGAGGTCCAGCTTGCGGAGTTTCGTGCGGACTTGGCGGAGAAGGAGGCTGCTCGTCTTAGGGAGGAGGTTCATGTGAAATCCCTTAGCGATCGAGCCTGGGCCGAGGGTGAAGTTGCTCGTAGGAGAGGCGAGTACAAGGTGGAGTTTCTTCGCGTTCAGGAGCTATCCGACACAAAGGCTCGCCGTGCTCACGGGAAGGGTAAAAGAGAGGTTGCAGAGGTGGTGAAAGTTTGTCGTGAGCGTTTTGATTGACTTAGAGAAGGCCACTAAGGTGCAGCATGTTGTAGGTGACTACCACGAGTGCTGCGGAGTAGGGGATCGATTGAGGCTCACACAAGCAGAGGGGTACTCGTTTCAGACTGAATACAAAAAACGGCAGGCATGGGTGAACGAGAGAACGAACACGAGATTAGAGCTTTTTAACATTCAAAGGAGGACTTGGTCGCGGTGGGACCCCATCATCGTCTCGCCGGATTTGGTCAAAGTTGGACCGGAGGTTCCGAATGAGAGGGGCGAGGTCGACCAGCCGGAGGCTGGTTTGGCTGTTAACCACAGCTCGTCGTCCTTGTACTCCGATGAATGAGGATTTGTTGTCTGCATGAGATATAATTGTTTATGTATTGTTGTTATGTTTGTATTAGGACTGACCGTTGGTGGCTTTGAATCCCTTGCTGCTGGGTGGTATGCATTTGAACTTATGTTTTTATGAATGAAGATGAGCTAGTTTATTTATCTAACTCTTGGTGTAGATCGACCTATTCGTTTTGCTTGCATCGGAATGCGTTGATTTATAAGAATTTAAATATGGGCGAAGAGACATGCCTTTAGGATCTCAATTCATGCCTTGAGACGTTAGAGAACAGTGTGTTGGGTTTAGGGTAAGTTCCAGATTTACTTTCAATTTTAAGGCTTTGCGATGACTAATCGGCGTTCGTCTTGCATGTTAAAATTTTAACCTGATTTCGTATCGATTTAAGGTCCGCGATAGGTTCTCGGCTTATACGACTTGTCTGATCAAAATCGAGCATCCCCGAAGGTTGAAATCACTC